>OZ024921.1:9583998-9755536 GCA_964017225.1 Netelia inedita
GCGTAATCGTAGGTGTACCGCTGTCATAAAATAGCTACTCTCTCTAGCATTAAGAACGACGTTATATCCACGGTCGACGATAGAAGTTCTCACGAATAAATGTAAATTTTAGACCCAAACTCTACCCGCGTGTACGTAAAAATCTTTGACGTAAACCCCGTTCTCCCCTATACGATTAATACACGCGTAGATAAGCGAGTATTATCGACGTAGTCGCGGCTTATTTTCGCGATACCTACAGATACTTTTATTTATCGATATCGGAGCGAATAACGAACGAAATGAAGGAAATAATGTAGGAAATATCGCGAGTAACCCGTTCGGTTACACTTTGAAAGCGTAATCGAGCGTAGACGCGTATTATTGTATTATTAAAGCCGGAGATAATCGCGCGCGCCATGGTGAAACGTGAGAGATAAATATGGGTCCAGGCCCGTTGCCCTTGCACTCGTCGGGCTGCTGTTGTGTCGCATCGGTCGGTGGCGCGAGCGAGACCGAACAGTGGTGCATACATGACGCGGCGCCGCCGTCTGCCACCATTGCGCGGGCGCACGCACTTACACACACACACACACACACACTAACACACAGACAAAATACACGAAGCTTCCATTCTCGTCCGTCTCGTTCCCGCTTCGAGCAATTTCCTCGCTCAGTCGTTCGCCGGTTCTCACAGCGCGCACGACGCGCACGACGCGCACGCGTCTCATACGTAAAACGTGGATAACGCGAATTTTAAACGTAGGCACGGGAATTATGCGAGAGCGAGCGAGCTAATCGAGAAGAGAGTGAGAGGAGCGAACAACAGTCGCTACTTCGTTATGTTATCTATCTTTGTTATCGCGTTTTTTTCACCATCCTCGGCACTCTGACTTTAATAAGCATATTTTTTTCAAATTATATTTACCCAACTTGGATAACAATTGTATACTTTTTGAAAAAAAAAAAAAAAAAAAAAAAAATTTAAACGTCAGAAAATATTAAGAAAACGAAAAATTAAATTTCGTTCGTTCTATGCACACTGATAACGATTATTGCCCCGTCGAGAATAATACGCACGTGTGTTTACACGATATCCCGAAAGTCCTTTGGTAATACTTTATAAAATCGCATCCTAAGCGTCGGAGGATATGGTCGTTAGGGGTGGGCAGGAGGGGGATGATGCAATTTCCATTTTTTTTAAATTACGTATGTCAACAAATTCCTCTATTTGTATCCTCGCGTAAGATGTTTATTATTTTCGTATCGTTAATTTTGAACTCCGATCGATCTTAATCGCGAGATAAACACCGGTAGTACGAGAACGAACGATAACCCACCCTCTACCGATTTGTCGTTTATATTTTCCTCATCTTGTAATCTCTCGCCAATATCGTCGTGTACACTTTCATATTAGCTCGGAAATCATTGTATCGCCCGTATATATTGTACTTTACTTCGAAAATTTTCTTTTGCACGGTGTGTCGGATGGAGATAAAATTTGAAAGAGAAAAAAGAAAAACAAGCGTGATACATGTGGGCGTCGAGCGGGCGGTCTGCTTTCTCAGTGCCAAATTCCGATTATGCGCCGGCTTTTGCGCAGTTGCCGCGAATAGAGAGAGTGTGTGTGTGAGAGAGAGAGAGAGGGAGGGAGAGGGAGAGACGAAAGACCGTCATCCGTGCCGCTCCCGTGGCTCATGTACACAAGTACTTGTGTGAATGTACATTTATGTATATATATAACGTACCGAGGTCAGACCAAAACGATTCGCGACACGCGACGAACCTTTGCTCGCCTTTGGCTCGATTAGTAACGAATTCGCCACACGAATTCGTCCATCTCCTCGTCGAATTCGTCAATTAGTATTATTCGATATCCCCGCGTTACGTCCCATTTCTACCATTTGCATCGTTTTCTTTTTTTTTTTTTTTTTCATTTTTTCCCCCAACAAAAATCTTGTTTCGCTCGTGAGCGCCTGTTTTATCGGATAGAATTATCATAATATCTCGCGATCGATGTATAGCGACAATGTCCATCGGCGTAATTCCTCTTCGTGATAACGAGATCCTCTTATCGGACATCGATTCGAAATATCATCGAACGGAATTCATCGTCTTACGTATTTTACGGTTTAAATACCACGAGACATCCTTTCTCCGCATATTTTCTTCTCTTCGTGTCTTTTTTTTTTTTTTAACGACATTGTAACATCGCCGTTAATACGAACTCGCGGTAAATTCGATATTTCCCGCGTTCAAAATTATCCCAGAGACGAATCGAAAAAATATCGTACGCGCGTGTGTTTGATAGGGGTAGTTTTCTAATTTTCGAAAAATACGACGTGTACGAAAGTAGGTAAATAAAGGTACGTGGGTGGCGATATTTAGCGCGAACCGCGAGTAACACGGAGTATGGAAAATTGAAAGTGCGCGTGCATACTGTGGCAGTAGGTTTATGTAGCGAGCACGTATCGATTCGGCTTTACGTTGTATGCACCGGGACGAGCTCCGAAACCTCTGGAGTAGTAATACATGTATATATATATATATATATACGTACGTTTACTAGTAGTAGCGTATCGGTGGCTCCTCCCCCTGCCCCTGACCCCCTCCTCCTCCCCCTTCTCCGTTCGCCAACGCTGGTATATTCGGCATTGGCCTTGAATATTTGCAGCCCCCGCAGTTATCCTCGGTGGCCTCTCTCCGTCTCGTTCGTCGCGTACGAACGGTAGAGAACATCGGTGCGCCGTGACGAGAACCTAGCCAGGATCGTGCCAGGAATTCGCGCTACCGAGAACGCATCGTTCGTATCCGATCGCGATTTTTCCTCTCGTATCGCCATTCGGTTTCGTATTCTTTTTCTTTCCCGGTACGCACGAAAATCCTTCGAGATTTTACTTTCTCGCGTACAAATTTTTGTTTCATCGAATCTTACTTTTTTTCACGAGTATGTTATCAGCGATTTCTTTTGTAACGGATCGTGAGAATTGTACCGGATGGGAGGAATGAATGGTCAGAAAAATGTCAAGGAAACGCTCGAAGAATCGTTGCAACGAGGATTAATAAATTGACGTATATGCGAAATTATCTATGTATTTCTTGGGAGAGAGGTAAAAGGAGAAAAAGACTCGTGCGTCGAGTAACCGAGTGCAAAGTTTCTCATTTTGTCCCCGTTGTGGTTATCGTTATGAATAATAAATCGGTCGCGTGTAAGTAGTAAAGCCCGTGAACGAGCAGACGCGTATTCAAGAAAACTCTCTCTCTCTCTCTCTCTCTCTTTTCGTTCTTTCCTTTTCCCGTTATTTCGTTTTCTCCTTCATCCCACGAGGGACAAAGTGCCTGCGGTGATGGGCGAGATGGATGGATCGAAAATTGGGCGCGAGAAAATAAATTTGTAGCTCGCTGAGAGACGATAAAGGAAACTTGATATATTTCATTTCCTTTTCACCCGGAGGTGTGGGAGCGGAGGGTTTGTCCCTCGCATTTGCCAAAATAAAGAGAGCGAACGTGGTCCACAATTGAATTTCGCGTCTCTCGAGATTTTCTCTTCATACTTTCTTCGTCTCATATTTTTCCAGACAATTGTCAATTCATGAATTTCGAACGCGTTTACGTTATTCTCGCCGGATCTCGTCGTATCGTCGGGGCTGAATTATATTAAATCGAATCATCGTGTCATCGGCATCGTTCGAGCGGTGCCGGCGAGTGCCGAGTAAACCAAAGACATGACGTTACGATTATGACGAAACGACTGGGGCGATAATTAATTAAAAAAAAAATACAAAAAAGAAAAGAAATTACACGCGAAAAGTGTCAACGATACCAAAATTCAAACCAAAAACAATCGATCAATATCCCAATCGATGGAATTACGTACACGCTCGATGAATCAGTGAAAGTTGTACACGATATTACGAATTGTAAATAATCTTGGCACGATTGGCTACTTTGGATTATAAAAAGTGATCGATCGTAATAGTGAAGTGGTGAAATTACAAAACGTTCAAGTTATAACGAACGAAAATACGTCGAAGATGATGAAGAAGGAGAAACCAATGATGTCGGTGACGGCGATCATCCAGGGTGCTCAGGCTCAGCACTGGGCAAGGGGTAACACCTGTACGTATAATATTTTCGTCGAATTTCTTATCCACCTTTTCTTAAATCGACCAAACACCAAGTTGTCTCTCGTCCGACGATATGAGTCGAGCTACGATGATAATCTCTCGTTGCGTTGAAATATCGAGTACACCTTGCGTTCGCTGTTCGTGGGAATACGCGCTTCGGTCCTGGTACGCAATTATATCGTTGCGAGTTGATGTGTTAATGTAATTCATAAACAGAGCGTAATAAAACACGCGTTTGTCGCTCGCTCCCATGCATCGTTCGTCGTCGAGTCAGCCTCGAGGTTTTATCGTACAGCACATGTGCCGTTTGCGAACGTAGTCGCGAGGCTTTTATTCCGCTGTTGCAGCTAGTAACAAGAGAGATACAGGCACTCGACGAGACGAGCTCGCGAAGATATACATATAGCGAACGAACACGTAATTGTAAATAAATTATGTAACGCGTGGGTGAAACATTTTCGCTCGAGTTGGTTGTGAGCGCGAGAGATGAAATAAACGCCTCGCCCTTATTTTTATTCCGACATTTTCAATCTCTCGACAATCTTCTGTCTTCGCTAGAGCATTTGTACTCGTACCTCCCATGCAGAAATTTCGTCAGGGATCCAGCTGGATTCGCGGTAGTATGCCCACCTTCCAATCAGGATCTAGTCCGATATCGGATTGGATTCCAAGCGTAAATGTAACGCTGGGAAACTGGATTCGAGCAGGGATCCCTGCCCGAATCCATCAATGATTCGAGCTGGATTCTGACATGTATCCCGAGCTTCTAATCGGGATCTAGTCCGATATCGGATCAGATTCGAGGACCAAATGTAAAATGTCCAAAATGAAATTATTACATGTAAGCAACCACTCCGGTGGACCTACAGAATAGTTTTTCTTATGAATAGGATTCCGTACTACCGAGAGCACAGTAAAGCACATAGAAAAATTCCGTTGCTGTCGGTGGGAATCGAACCCGGGACCCTCGGCGTGTGAGTCTCGAACGCTACCCTTATGTCACTGTTGCTCTTAAAATAATAATTTTAATATTTCAATAAAGTATGAACAACCGTCTATTTATTGAATTATTTATTAAATCGGTATAATGTGTAATGATATTTAGTATATGAATGCTAAATATCCGAATAGCTAAATGAATATACAGGGTATACCGTTTATCTCTGCCACCCGAAATAACTCGGGAATTATCGACTTTACAAAAAAATGTTCCAAATAAAAGTGGTACTGTTTGAAGGGGACCATCAAATGCGACCAATCTTTTTTATTCCGGTGGAGGCGTTGATGCACCGTAAAAGTCACCTTCACTAAAAAAAAATAGAAATCTCGTCACCGACGCAAATTTCTTTCGATCTGGAAAACATCGGGATTCCTATAGGGACCCCCGTTTTGGGGTATCCCTGCCTAATCCCCATCGGAATCTGAACGGTATGCCCGAAAGTACAGTGGCGCCATCGTTTCGAAATTTCGTCACCGACGCAAATTTCTTGTGATGCGGAAACCATCTGGATTCCTGTAGGGACACCCGTTTTGGCGCATCCCTGCCATATCCTGATCAAAATATGATTCGCATGCGCCGAAAATACAGTTGCGCCATCGTTTCGAAATTTCGTCACCGACGCAAATTTCTTCCGATATGGAATCTACCTGGATTCCTGTAGGGACACCCGTTTTGGGGCATCCCTGCCATATCCTGATCAGGATATGATCGGTAGTTGGGTATCCCTATCAGAATTTCTGCATGGGCTGTTGGTATTTTATGAACACTGTCGGTGTTACTTTTTTTTTGTTATAATTTTTGTGTCGCCAATTAACGAGGAGCGATTATTTTGGTGGAGGAAGAGGAACGTTAGTCGGGGGTCTAATTGAACGCGATGTGGAATACGCACGAGTCGCTGTCTCGTTAGTTCGTTCATCGAGACATCGACTCGCCGTTTGTTTGGCAATTCGGTCGAGAAAACGAGTCTCGTATCGAGCATCCGTTTTGTTACTAGCTGCAGCTTCGTTACGCGAGGGCAAAGACAATTAGCGTCTCGTGATTAGCATCGTTCGCGCGCTCATCCATCAAGTCCATATGTACAGTGTCTGCCATTTCGAGTGGAACTCGAGAAAAAAAAATTGTTAATCCTATCGCAATTAATTCTGGCGAAATTTACGAGTTTAAATTGACGTTAGCAAATTTGATCCTATAGTCGTCAAGGTCTTTCAGTTCGGTCCAACGAAAACGAGATTGTCGTTTCTACCTTGAAAAATCACTGTAGTTACGGCACTTTGAAGTTGTCACGAGTGCCGAGACCATTCACCGTCTAAATTAGCGTTACTCGACGTGTACCACGTGGAGGTCGCAGGGTCGAGCTTATACGCACCCATGCACACGTGCACACACGCATGCGCTTATACATGCGAATGCAGACGGTGAATGCTCGATGCTATGTGACAGACTTGAAGTATCATAACTTCCGTTAATTTTTAAGTTAGGAAACTTTTCTTTCTCTCCGTTTCGTCTCTAATCTGAAGCTGGTTACGTATTATAAAAAATATATCTTCCACGGAGTATAAGGCAAACAGTGCTTGACCTTGACACTTTAAGCAAGGTCGACAATAAAACCTTCATATTTCCTCCCCCTCGAGAGGTCGCGACGATCGTCGGAACATTTTCTTTCGATCGATTCGACCGTTTTTACGTTCTTCTATCGTTTCACTTAAAATGGGACAGCCTGTACCATTTATACTCTCGGGCTGAAGATCTAACGCGATGGTCAACCTTCGTCCTTCGACTCGCATCCGCGCTTCGTCGTGCCATTATGTACCCATTGGCCTACCCACTCTTTCGATATCAACCCGGTTGATCGATTGACTGGAATATTCTCTTTCTCGCTATTTTTTCTTCTTCTTATTTTGCTTCCCTCTCATTCATAAACTGTCGTCGCTATGGCACCGTGTATTGGAATATTTCGCACGAAGCGAACGTAGCGTCGTTTGTTCGCTCGACCTTCCTAGACACGATGGGAGACGTCATTGTTCGTATCGACCCAAACGTATTCCGTATTTTTACTCATGCATAAACGTGTATTCGTACACACAAACACACATAAACACGCATCGATTATACATGCACGCCAGGAGCACTATGCACAGACTGCATTAGGTAGAACCAATTAGAGGACGTGTTGCGAGGCTCTACCTCGATATCGGCGACCGCACCCTTGTACTCGCATTTATACCTATTAACATATATATATTTTTTTTAATTAAAAAAGTTCGTGACTCAGAGTATACGTCGTATCAATTTTCTCGATGTTTGCGATTTACACATCTCCGCGAGAAAATCGAGTAATTAACAGGTGTCTCTGTCGACGAATCCAAATGAATTAAGATTTCTCTTTTTGTTTCCCTTTTCGTGTATTAAATCAAACAAAAGCATTGTTAATGATCGAAATATCGCGAGTCTGTTGACCCACCGATTTATTTCCATCGAGCGTACGAGAACGTTTCGTTTTCATCGTGTTATAGCTGAAATGCAGAAGGTAGCGTGGATATCACCGTGTCGGACGAAATTGCCAAGTCCGCCGGAACAACCGCTCGTCTTATTTTACCGCGAGCAACCACCCCCGCAGATCTCGTCCGCGACGATGACGAATTGTCTCGGGGTTGAAGCTAGCACGGTTTATCGAGACCGACGGGCATAGAGCGAGAGCGCAATATCGCGTACCGTCCGCATGTACACGCTAAGATGAATCGAGCGCCGTTTCGTTGGCCTCGGGTCGAGTCTGGCACACCGCGAGCGCGCTCGAGAAAGAGAGACGAAAATAAATGTCGCGGGTTCTCTTATCAGAGTCGAGATGTCGTGCTCGCGGACAAAATGTCTTTTATATACAATAATACACGTATGCTGTAGGGATTCGCGGGACAACGACTAATGTACGAGCGAGCCTCGTCGAGTCGCGTAGAAAAATAAAGAGAGAAAGAGAGAGAGAGAGATTGCGGTTGGGAAGGTCACGCCATCGCTTCGTTATCTTTTTTTCGTCGAGTATTTTACCCTGTGTATACATGAATGCATGTGTATATATATATATATAGGTATGTATTTCTTCTCGTCGACGTGCTTTAACAGTGCAATTTATACAGGCCTCTTTCTCGTTTCTCTTATCTCGTTTGGCGCTCGCGCGACCGCCGCACGGGCTAAGCCGTCGTCACGCGTTCTTATTAGTCCCGCGACACACAAACGCACGCCACCCGATGTAACCATGGGAAAATTCGATCGATGGAAAAATCGCGTATCTACACGGGGAAGAGCGGGGTAAATTGCATCACTCGGATTAACTCGACCGTTTCCTGCACTTATAGACGTCGGATCGAGCGTTAGAAAATGATCGAAGCACGATAGTTTACCTGTAAAATGCGAACAATTGCAACTAGTTCGATTTCGTTGTGAAATCGATTCGATTGCTGGGGTTGATAACACACGTGGGTAGTTCAAACTACAAATAGGCAGAACATGGTTAAAATACGGTTGAAATTCAAGGTCGAAAATCGAATCCACAATATTCCTATCGGTCAACCAGCCGATTCACTTTTCCGTCGAGAAATTTTTTTTTTGTTAACAAAAAGGGCTTGATATATTTGACGCGAACAAGGGTGGCGTATTAACACTTATTTAATTTTCAAGTTATCGAGAATTCCCTCGAAAGTATAATCGATCATCCTCGTTAGAACTTGGATACAAAATTTGAACATCGTCGATTAAAATAAATATGTCGGCTATATCAGGTGGGACGTTTCTCGCTGATGCAGCGAACCACGAAAATCTTCCGTAAGTAAGTTGGGTAAGCGTGTATGTCGTTGGTAAACTCTCGGTCGTACGGACATAAGAAAATACGCGTGCGAATACCGAAGCGCCCCTGAGCACGACTGTACGAGGAGATAACCTTGGCACAAATGTGAACGAGGCATGAAGTGCAAGTCCCTACTATACAGTACGCTCTGTGCTCACTCGCGAATTGTCCCACTCGCTCTCGTACGTACGGGTTTTACTTATATCGAGCTCGGTGGCTGACACGAAGCTCGAGGATCACGATACAAACGTGTGAGCACCGTATCTATATCTGTACCAATTGTCACTCGCGTTTCTCTCGCCACTGAAACTTTATAACGATCCGCGTTCGGCGTCACGCAAATTCATTGACCCCTGGAATAATAAAAGGGATGACCATCCCCCCACTCTCGCCTATAATTTATCCCTCGAGGAAAGAATTTTGAAAAATCAAACAAAGAAAAATTATTTAATATAAAACAAGAAACTCACCCTTACGAGAATTCAAAAATTGGAAAGAATTTCTCAATTCGACCCGAACCTTTTTAGCTCTAGCTATTGGACGAAGACATAAAAAAGAGGCTAAGGTTAGAAAAATATTAAAGAAAGGGTAGGAAGAAATTTTACGCGGTGATAAAAACTCCGATCTCTCGATGACCCTTGTCGTCGCGTCAGGTGAACGTTACCAAGAATTTCCTCGATTTGATTTCAACCCCCCCGGTAGTCTATAAAAATATAAAAAAAGACGCAAAGGCCAGAAAAATGTCAATTACACCGAGTATTTTTCTATCGATGCGTGAGAACGCTAGAAAAAAAAATATATATCACAGATCGTATCACGATCGTAGGCGTTGAGAAAATTTTATTAAAAAAAATCGCGTTTTTGAGGAATACGTACAAGGGGTTGCTGGTCGGTCCTCCGCTATCTCGACGAAAGGATTAAGAAATTAACGAATTTCAATGTGCTTATATCGTATATAGGCAATAAAATGTAAATTACATTATACGTAGAATAAATTGAGCGTACTTCGGTTCGAGTAGACGTGGATGAAACGAGCAAACACCCACACGGAACACGCGCTACTGACTCGAATCCCCGACCTCGTGACCTTCCCCGATTGACCCAGCAGCAAAGGCTCACAGAGTCTGGGGTATATATGAACTAAGCATACCCGTCTCTCGCACGTGGCGCACAATGTTCTTCCTCTGTACGGTCTATAGGATGTTGGCGTGCACCCGACTGTCGCCCTCTCCACTTCATGTATTTGCTGGCGGGGTTGATCTATATAAAGCGCAGGCTGCATATATCGCGACAACGGTTCTCTCCTCTACGGGTTGTCCTCGCTATCCCTTTCTCTCTCTCACTCTCTCTCTCGCTCTCTCTCTCTCTCTCTCTTTGACTCACTCGCTCCCTCTCCAACTCTCGGGGTGAACTTTTTTGTCGATCTCTTTGTCGTTCTCTTCGCATCGTACGCCTGAAATAAAGTCATCCGTGTAAACGAAATTCACCCTCGTTTAATTTTACCTTCTCATAGAAAACGCTTTATAACGATGAAAAAGAAAAAGTCGGTTTTTTGTTTCTATACCATTGACTGTTTTTAAATGGAGCGAAAACGACGTACGATCTCGATAGGAAAAATGTTACCAGGGTGAACAAAATAATGACGATGAATTTTTTTTTCTCGTACAATGTCTCGTCTGGACGGTTTTTTATTTGAAAAAAAAAAATATATTCTTTTCGCTAGTGCGATGCGTATATATGGAATCGGCGGATGCAACGGGAGCGAGAAAAAAGGCAACATTAGCGAAATTCAAGACGACGAGTCGACGTTACTCGCGGATTTATAATCGTCGGTCTTATCTCTTCTATTCCCTCTGCAACCCGTATCCACGCGTATTTCAATTCTCGTTCTCGGTCTACACTCCGGTATCATTCCCCTTTATCCATTTACACACGCTCGAGTAACGTGTCTCACGTACGATCGAGATAACGTCGTCGACTCGACGCTCAAACATCTCCTCTTCCTTCATCACTTTTCTCTCATTCGTCGTGGTCATCAAAAATCCAGTGAACAATTTTTCACAAACTTTTCATAAAAATCTTTAATCTTTCTACCAAATAATTAAGATAAAATCATTACGAACGATTTCTTTACATTATCTCCAATATTACTACGAAAAATCGTATCGTCGCGTGTCGACGTTTGCCATGCGCAGCAGTTGGTGCGAGAAAACTAGTTTTCAGTATCGGAAGAGAGTCGACGCGTTAAAAAATGGCCAGACGGTGACGTCAACGATGCATCGAGACCTCCGCGAATTTACGTGTCGGGTCTCGGCGCGAGAACGAGACCGAGAGCGATACGAACTTTCTTCGAGTCGAACGAAATCGACTTGTACAAAAATTCGTCGACGAGACTATTAAAATTGATGACCTCGCGAGATATAAATTTCTCCTAAATATACCGATAAACCAAAGACGATCGGTACCCTCGTTGCATCGACTTTAAACCTATGAAAAACGATAACGCATCGTAGATTCTCGACATAAAATATCGTTCGATTAATTCGTCGATCAACGCTTCAATAAAAATCGTAAAACCCTTATCGTCCTTTTGCCTCGAGTGTGATCTGTACGTGACAAGGCGTTATCGTGGCGAAGATTGCAAAAATGGCCTCGAATCGGTTATCGCTCGTATTCTTCTCGTTTGACACGAGCCGCGACCTTTTCCGTCGCTCATACTCGAGAACGTCCGAAAGCCACGAGACCCACACGCCACGGGCTACAATTTGGCGCACTCGAGTAATCGTTGGTGTAGGTCGTTCTCCGATCCGAACGATTCGCGCTGACTCGATGAAAAAAAGGAAGAAAACAAGAAAACAAGCAAACAAAACAGCGAAATGTGTACATATGTTTTTTATGCATCCTCGACGAGAAATACAAACACAGGGGTGCATTCTTGGCGCTTTTGAACTTTGGGTAAATGCTGAACGCATCGACGTGTACAAATATCAATATATTTATTATAGCAAAGTCGAAGAAAATCGCGTGGTCGGTTTTACCGTGCGCGATTGTCAAATATACGAACGTCGCGTGACGTTCGGTTGACTCACCCTCTCGCGTTCTATTCTGTTACCAGCTTCCGCCTCTGCGGTAAAAGGCCATTGGACATTCATCGATATTTCACGGTCGCTTGAAAATAGTAGGAGGCATTTACGAATAGTTTAAAAGAGACTCGCGAGAAACTGGGGGTAATGGTGCGCGGGGCGTAATGCGCATGCGCGATAGATCGGTTGCACGAGGCGTCATTGCGAGTGGTCAAGGTGTCCACGACGACGCTGCGATCGCCGGCTGTATGCGACGTATGTATATAGGCGATTCCTATAGAGATCCGTCGCGATTTCGTCCTCATTGTCGGTAGTATAGCGAAATGACCTTGAACAGACATTACCGATTTGTATACGCATGCGCACTGGTACATTCTTTGACCGGGCGTCGCGATCGCACTGCAACTCGCACGAGACTGCATTATTTCCTCTTTGTCCGTTTCTCGGAGTCGCGACGAGATAAGAAATAAAATGGCCGATCTTCTTACAGTAAAGCAATTTTATTTACTCTCGATATATATTCCCATAACTCCCGACATAATCCTCGACCTTCAGGTCTTTCGTATACTTTTGTCAATTCGAATTTGTATCGAAACTCGACTCTTTCTATAATTCTCATTATTTTTATCGTACGGTAAACTTTACAGCTAAAACGTTGGATGAAACTTGATTAAGATGGAATAAAAACAATGTTATTGGTACGAAACTCGAGATCGCTAGTCGGGGGTCGTTGAATTTAGGAAAAGAATTAACTGTACGAGGTCCAATTCGTACTGTATTATAGTCCGACGAGCATTTATGCCCGATGTGCACGCGGTCATAAATCACAATCTGTCGTGGTCTCGGGTCGACCGCTGCGCATTTACCAGCCCGTACCCTGACGCGTGTACATCGTCGCGAATTTACTCTGACACGTGTGTGCTCGCCGCACACCACGATTAACCGCTCGCAACAGCTTTTTATTCGTTCGGCCTATGCAATCGACCGAATACACCGATACGTAAATCCATGGCGGCGTGGGTGAATTACGTCACCAAATGCAATTACCGATGCACTTGACGCGTCTTCTCAAAGTGGCAAATGGTCTGTGCATTGGTTACGCGTATGTACCATAAGTCAAGTGCAAATAGGAGATAGAACGTATTATGTAGATTCGTACCATGTGGTAGGTAGACAAGTGTCGTATCGTCGAGCATCGTTGCAGGGCTTGGGCCACATCGATGCGTTCATTTATAGCGTTTTTTTTTGGAAATACTGGTTTTCTTCACTTGTATTTATTTTCTTACTAATTTTTCGTTTCACACGATTATTCGAATATTTCGATTGTAGTGACAGTTTCATGTTGATGGTACATGTGGTAGTTGTTATTGATAAAATTGAAATAACGATAATTATTGTTTGTAGGTCACGTTGAATGATCGCATAATAATAAGTTATCTTGTATCGTTGGCGTATGCGTAATATGTATATTAATTATTACGATTGCAATTGGTAATTATTTGTAATTACAACGGTCCTTCTTTTCGATACTCGTTTCAGGGTTGAGTTTGGACAGCAGCAACATGTCGATGTCCTCGGTGGGACCGCAGAGTCCCTTGGACATGAAACCAGACACGGCCAGTCTCATAAATCCTGGAAACTTCAGTCCATCGGGACCCAACAGTCCTGGGTGAGTTGAATGAAGAATGAAACTTCATTTTCTCGATTGTATACATTTTTTCTCCCAATATCGAAACGTACAAAGAACGAACGTATATCGAGAATGATAAAGAACCCCAAGTTTTTATATTTTCATAAACGAGATACCTGGGTTCGATTAATCGGAGTAATCTGTTTTTCAATCTCTCAAGTATTTTTTTCTGTATTCTCTGCAATCGCCCTGTTGGCTCATACCTTTCGAACGATTAGTTTTCATCCAGGAAACTGTAGAAAAGAAATGAATCTTGACCTAACTAGGAAAAACGGTATCAACAAGTGACGATGCCTCGAGAATCTAAATTGTAACCACTCGGTCTTCGCATTGATTCACAAAGTTGCACACTCACCGCGAATAATATTCTTTCTTCTTTATACGTGTATAAAGAGCCGAGTCGACGTCGGTGAACACGATCGTCAGGGAGTAGCCTTGAACAGCATGAAGAGGGTTTAAACGAACCGATGTATATTTATATGTATATACATATGTCGTTAACTATTTTGAGAACGAAAAGCACAAGCACGGTTGTCCGCAGGGTTCAACGATGCAGATTTATAATCCGTTCATTCGTTCGTAATACACGAAAATATTTCAATTTTTGTACTCTTTGTTCTTCTACGTTCGTAGACAAAATTGTATCAATAAATATAGATTGTTGAATTTCTGTTTTAACCCGTTTTAGATCTTTCACCGTCGGTTGTCACAGTAGTCTTTTGAGCACTTCGCCAAGTGGTCAGAGCAAAATAGGGGCAGGTTCGCCGTATCCACCGAATCATCCCTTGTCTGGTAGCAAACACTTGTGCTCTATCTGCGGTGATCGAGCCAGTGGCAAACATTACGGTGTATACAGGTTCGTATCTCGTTTTTAAGGTCATGCGAAAGTCCAACGGTCCAACGACTGCGACAGGGACAGATGTAAATTTTCATGGAGAATGCTTTTCAAGGGTGTGAAACATTTCCGAGAGAATGCAAATTTCTACGTAATGCAAAATTGCATTTGTCATCTCATTATAATCCGCGTTTGCTCGGGACAAGAGGTGGAAGTAAATAAAACGAGCGTGAAACACGTATCGAAGCGTTAAATAGCAATTGCAACCTGGTGCACCGTTAATTTTGCAGCTGCATCGGGAATAAATTATCGTGTTTGTGGAAAGTCAGTACGAGTCTGAGAATTTTTGAACAAGCTGTAAATAAATACGTTCGACGATCTTGAAGCATTCTACGAAAATCGTATTCATGAGACAAAGAGAGAATTACACAATCAGGACAGATGAATGTATTTTGAAAAATCATTCTCAACGTAATTTTTCGTTGCAGTTGCGAGGGCTGCAAAGGATTCTTCAAGCGCACCGTCCGCAAGGATCTCTCCTATGCCTGTAGGGAGGAAAGATCTTGTATAATCGACAAACGACAACGAAATCGTTGTCAGTACTGTCGTTACCAGAAATGTCTCGCAATGGGGATGAAAAGGGAAGCCGTTCAGGAAGAGCGTCAGCGAACAAAGGAGAGAGATCAGAGCGAAGTTGAGAGTACGAGCAGCTTGCACGCGGATATGCCAGTTGAGAGAATACTGGAAGCCGAAAAGAGGGTCGAGTGCAAACTCGAGCATCAAGGAAATTATGAGGTTGGTATAACTTTACCAACGACTAAAATTCATCTATATCGATATATCTTAAATTTTCTTTAAGAAGAGAGAGAGAAAAAAACACGCATTTCTGTTATAGAACGCAGTCTCAAATATTTGCAACGCAACGAACAAGCAGCTATTCCAATTGGTCGAATGGGCGAAGCGTATACCTCATTTCACATCACTGCCGCTCGAGGATCAGGTGATGCTGCTCAGAGCCGGTTGGAACGAGTTGCTCATCGCAGCATTCTCGCATCGTTCGGTCGAAGTTATGGATGGTATCGTCCTGGCGACTGGTATAACCGTACACAGAACTTCGGCCCAACAAGCCGGTGTCGGTGCGATATTCGATCGAGTACTTTCGGAATTGGTCACGAAAATGAGGGACATGGAGATGGACAAGACGGAATTGGGCTGCCTCAGGTCGATAATACTCTTCAATCCCGAAGTTCGAGGATTGAAATCTGCTCAGGAGGTCGAACTTCTTCGTGAAAAAGTATACGCGGCTCTCGAGGAATACACTCGGGTCTCGAGGCCCGACGAACCCGGTCGTTTTGCCAAACTCCTGTTGCGTCTACCCTCTCTCCGATCGATCGGCCTCAAATGTCTCGAGCATCTCTTTTTCTTCAGGCTCATAGGCGACGTGCCGATCGATTCGTTTCTCATGGAAGTTCTCGAATCACCCTCGGATCCCTAGGAACGAGACAGGGTGTGCCGAGTTATTGGCCACACCGACATGTAAAAAAGAAAAGCCGCGTTCTCGAATCATTCGCATTCAAACCTCTTATCTCACCTCGTCTCGTCGCGTCTCGTCTCGTCGTTATTTCAATAATCACGAGAACAACGGGTTTTATTTACTTATTTTTCGCTTCTCCCCTTATTATTTACTACCCGTGTATCCAATAGGTGTCTACATTGACCATCGTTCGTGTCGTGAGAGCGTATCGATGAAAACCCAATGGGAAAGGTGTGCGCGCGTGTCATGGAAGGCTGGAATTTATTCTGTAAGCTCCTCTCGTTACGTTGTTATATCGAGGAAGAAAGGACACTATGGAATTAAAAATAGAGGTACTTGTAATGAAATAGCCGCAATCGAAATGCTCGTTACTCGAATCTCCCGTTGAATTCGCAGTGAGTTACTCGTATCGCGCCATGTACCGTGACAATTTTCGAATATGTGTATATATAACTTTTTGGTAATTCATGGGACTAGCCACAGCCGCATCGGACCGAGAATATATTACTCGCACAGAGCGCCAAGTTCCTAATAATAGATGCACTTTTTTATTTTTTATTTTCCAAACTAATTATTCACTCAACGAAGAACTGTGAAAAAATATACTCCACGCGTATGTATCTCTTGAACGTTTATCATTATTTTATATGTATTTTATTTTCGTTCGTATACTTTGTATCGGGAGAATTGGCCGTTTGTCAATTAGTTCGGCGAAATTTTACATTCCAGCTCAGCCACGATGCGGCTCGTTTTCAGAAGTCCGTGCAATGTTATTGCACGTGCGATAAACACACATTCATCGTGTATATTTTCGTAATTTATTGTTTTGTATATTAATTAGAATTAGCGCGAGAGACGATAACTTATCGATTCTATAGTTATGATTTTATGCATCAACGTGAATCCTTCGCGCGCAGCTCGTAGTTGTACGCTTGGCGAGCCAACGACATTGTCTTCGATCACAATCGATACTTTCAGTAGCGCTTTGAGTTATCTTACCGAGTCTATGTTACTATAAGGAACCGTTTATCGTAGGGACAAAGATTCGTACAACCTTGCCACACCTCGGGTGGTTCAACGTCGAAGGTTGCGTCGCATCTTGGAACGTTTTCGTGCGTAGTCCGAGCTCTGCCGTTAATCAAGATACCGAGAGTACTCTTGTTTCACAACGCGTAAGCAGTGTAGCTATACGGTAACGGCAATTAGAATAGATTTTTATTCTCGATGTCGACCGTACGAAAGATTTATCCCTAAAATGATGATGACTCCGGCTGAAAAAGAATCTGTATAAAGCACAAATTAAACGGAGCTGAAGCGCAGGCTCCGCTATTCACATCCCCGTGTGCACGTTTTAAAAAGGAAAAGGATACAAAATTGGCACCGAATTTGGTTGTGGGTAATCGATAAGCGCCAAGTATTACCTAGTTTTAGCTCAAACTCTTCTCGTGCAGCAATTGCAATTAGAAAAGGAAATAAAACGATTATTTTATTCGAAAGCTGTAACTAAACGAGAAATCCGAGTGACGGATACTTAATTGGCCATGCCATTGGGGGGTTTGATTGCAAGCATCGTGTAACACTTGTTGATCCTTTCAGCTTCGGTCACCTCTATCCATTAATTTACCATTCGTAATCGAGTGGTTATACTTATTACGATAATATTATTATAATAATTATTATACCATTATTGAACATATTTCTATTTTTGCGTGAATGCATAAGGTTGTTAGTTGTTGATTATTGTTATCTACTTGATGAGAATTTTTTATGTTGTGCCTGTCGTAAAGGAAGAAAAGAAACAGCATAAACTATGAAATATTCGATAACACCATTTGTTTTCAGTACAACTCCGTATGGTCTTGATGACTGTTAATATTGACAAACTCGGTTCAATGCAGGACTATAGTAGCATGAAATTCGAACCGAAATTACCTCGAAACAATAATTGCAACTCTGCGTCATAGGACTCGGAAAATATTGAGACGGAAAGCAGAAACCTGAAACAGAGTGAGATATGGGCGCAAATGTTACCTGTGAATCAAGCTGCATATGATTATATATCAATGTTTTAATAAAGATATATACACATACATATTACAAATAAGAGAATATCTCAAATCTTTAAATATGTAATCGATATAAGTCTGTCGATTGATAGTTGAAAAAATAATCCTATATGGACGACCCCGGTGTAACGATGTTGCTTCTCCGAGATGTCGCTGAGACTTTCGTCATGTTTTGCAAAATATTAATGATGCCAGAGGCTCGTGGATCTCACAGATTCGACAAGTACATTGGATCGGAATCAATAAATTTGTATTAACAGAATATTTGATAATGTATTTACTTCAAAAAGGTGTGTACATATGAAAAAAAAGAGAAAAAATACAAATAAATCAAATGAAAAATAAATACGAATAAGACACGATTATTAGATCAGTCTTAAAAATAAAACGACAAAATTACTGCGGTCCATAGTTTATGAAAAATAATTCCTTCATGTACCAAGAAAATGAATTCATTAAATCGTACTCGTCCAATAATTTTGTTTGACATCGTACAGATACGATTTTTCGAGAATTGAAGATCGATAACCTGACGATCTACAATAATAACAATAAAACCAGCTCTGTTTTATATCCATATGGTATGCGATACTGTAAACCGTACAAAAAAACTTTACTCCGTTACTAGTAATTTGGCGAGTCGATCAAATGAATTTTCGACGACGATTGGGAGTTATGAAAACGTCATTTTATTTATTACGTACATATCGAGTTGGTCACGGAAACAGTTGTTCATTCACCGACATAGCTACATCGCTAATTAATAGTAGGCAGAATACTGCTCGTAGACATTCCACCTACCGTGCAAGTTCGTTACTCATTTCCCGTTCTTGTTGATTTTTTTTTGTTTTTTTTTAACATTTTCCTCAAATATTAGTCAGCCATGCCGGCAAATATGGAAAAGAAAGAGAAATAAATAAAAAAAAAAAGCGGAATACAACGTAACACACACAGCGAGTTCACCATGATTGGCTGTAGATTTTATAATGTCTCCAAATCCAGATTTTATATACAATCTAATTTTTTTCGTCACGGTGTATCAATATCGATGGGAAGGATGTTCTCAACTGTTTTTATTGAATAAGTTAACGGCGTTACGGGGTGTCGTGCTTGGAAGTAACGTCACTCGTTCGGTAACTAAATCCCACAGCTTAGTAGCGCGTTAGCAGTCTTGATTCCGGCATATCTGAAAAACGATTATTTTTTATTCGCGATCGCAAAATAAATGGTATTTAATCATTTTTTGCACACCAGAAACGATGTGTGGTCGATATAGACGCTACGAAGACAGTTTCACAGCGGGAATTGCATCACCGGCGTTAATATAACATGTTTGCGTAATGTTCGACGTCAATATTGCAACATCGAAAACGAATAATCATGTAAAAATATTTTCCGATTATTTTCAGATTTATAGACTTACAAAATTTTCCACAATTTGTTGAATATCTAACAATTATTTAGAACTTTTCTTCCTCGAGGCCATGCTTGAAGAACATGAGAACGGGAACGGATTGGCCATCGATTTCGCGATATTCCATGAGTCCGACGAGTCCATCGATCTCCATAGATTCACCCGTGAAGAATTGCAGTTCCTTGAATCTACCCAGGATATCCTTCATAACTTTGTTCATGTTGGTTTTGAATACTTCCACTTGATCGGGCGATGTTTCCTCGAGTTTCGCTACGAGTCTGAAGGGAAACGACAAAAACAGTTAGGTAATATTTATAACGAACGAAAATAATATTTAAAAACATATTTTTTCAAGTTTTACTCACTTTTTCATGTAATCCTTGAGATAGAGAGTATAAGATTTCTTGTCACCAAAGGCATAAGTTTCCTGAAGACGGTGATTCAGCACCACATCAACACCGGATTCTACTACTTCGTCGGTTCCTTCGTCCGCATCTTCGGCGGATGGATTGAGCCCGGCAAACGTAATTTCACCACCTTTGCGGGAGATTAGCTATTGAAAAATCATTGTCCGTTAAACGCTGGTTTTCTTCTCAATTTATACACGATTCATCGTCCGACAACAAAAAATTCATTTTAATTCTATACGATATGCCGATGATACAGTACGAGTACGTACACTTTCGACAAAAACATATTTTCACATTTTTTTGTCAATTGATAGATATAATTTCGTTCTTGTTGGACTTTTATACAAACGTATTTGTAGATAGTGCAAAGATTACAAGTATTACGATAGAAGATTGTTCAAACGAGACATAGCTGTAGTGTAAAACTTGGAAAACATATATATTTATATAATAGGCATAATTAATGGCGTAATTTTTATTTAAATTGACATTTTCTCAATCGAATGAATCTTCTCGTCTTCCATATTATTTCAAATAACACTAATAAAACGTTTATGAAGGAAAATCTACTTTCGATATCAGTTGTTCGAAATTTATTTAAAGCATCGGTTCTTTGGCAAGAACGACTGTAAGATATGTTTCATATACGCAAATATTACCTTGCCGTAAACTTCGTAGAGGACATCATCGACAAGTTTCATCTTGTACGTGTCCGAGAACATCTCGTCTCCTGTAAGAAAAAATAGCGTTGTCGAAAATGACTCGCAAGGATCGTATTCGATAGTCCCAGAAGCATCTGTGTAACTGTAGCCCGGAGGTCCGTGGAGAATGAGAATCAGCAAATGAGATAAAGGAAACTCGAAACACCCATATGGTGAGGTTATGTCATGAGAATAAAAAAATCGTGAAATATCTTGAATCTCTTTGATGCATATCGATATTAATGTATTTCGAGCGCTAGTTGTATGAAATGTATGACGTATTGGACGGTAAAGGGAAATTGTCATCGGAGCTTCGACAGATGACTAAACGTCAACGGACGTTTCACAAAATGTCGATTATAATTCTTGCGGTTAACAAATTCATCAAATATTATTATCGTATCGCCTCTATGGATTTAATATTGTTACTTACCGGTGAAGATATCCTTGTAAATCCGCATGGTGGAAGATGGAGAAAGATTTAATTAGAGCTAAAACTAAGCAAGACACAGTCAGCCGTAAAGCAAACCGGAAGGGAACGGAGAAAGATGATCCGTCAGGATGCACGGTAAAATGGCCACCAGCTTGGATGCGTCATAAAAATGCGCGTGGAGCATGATGATGTACTACGCTAGTCATTTAATTGAATCGTGAGACCGTGGTTAAGACACGAGTGTCGACGTAATGCCGATACTTACAAAGATATTTGCATCGTTTCAATGAAGACATAGTAAAAATCCCTTTGTTTTAGGTTTCCCGGATAATGCGAAACATTATTCGATTTTAATAGAAAAAACAGGAAGTCTGTATAGGTGAATATTTGCGCGCGTTTTTTGTACATCATGGAGGACAGGATACTATAGAGGGTTCATCCGATGAGAATCGATCTTTTTAAGGTGGGCGTGGTGATAATAACATCATGCTTCTTTATCGGTTGAACTTTTATTAGAATCTAACATATATTTGTATTTTGAACAGAGTCTCATTAAATTCAAAAAGATATGTTTATATCAATAAAAATCTCACTTCGCGTGCAAACCCCCCATTACCAATTGAATGAATAAAAGGCGCGGTTGTAACTTTAGTAGGCAGTAAATAACTTAAACAAACAAATTAGACATCTTATTTCTAAAAAAATCACTTAGAAAACAATCATATATCTCAAAAACTGTGTCGGGTGTAGCTTGTAACGTTGTCGTTTTGAAGCTCGTAGTCTATCATATTGGTGTGGTAAGGTATGCGTCACTTCCGGCTTCACTTTACGTTTGTGGCGATAACCGATACATGTGCTTTGTGAATTTCCGTCCGATTCATCCCGCACTCCGTAAACTCGACGAGACTGTTTGATCGCAAGCGAGTCTAACATTTTATTCGATTGCGCCGGTGGCCAAAAATTTGTGAGGACAAATAAAAGACAACATAATGGAGAACGATTCGGAGATGAAAGCCGCCGTGGAGGTTAAAGACGAGAAGCCGGCGAAAGAGACAACTGCGAGCGACGAAGCTAAAACCGAAGAGACCAAATCTAACGACGCCGAAATTAAGGAAGAACCAAAAACCGAGGATATTAAGGACGATAAAGTAAAGAACGAGGAAAGTACGGAAGACATAGTTAAAAACGAAAAACCTTCGGAAGAACTCTTAACGAAAATAAGGACACAAGTTGAGGTATGGAAATTTTTGTACACGGCAAACATAATTCCACCGTTGATTCCTGATCGATAATTATAACTCTCGTATTATTTGGCAGTTTTACTTCGGCGATATTAATCTGCAACGTGATAAATTTCTCATTGAACAAACAAAATTGGACGAAGGTTGGATTCCGATGACGATCATGCTGAATTTTAAATTGTTGGCATCTATGAGCGGAGATCCGGAGGTCATTCTGAAGGCGCTTGAATCCAGTGAAATTATCGAAATCTCCGAAGATAGGAAAAAGATACGACGCAGTCCTAAACATCCTCTGCCCGTATTCGACGAAGCGTACAAAAAATCTCAGGCCGAAAGAACCGTTTATATCAAAGGATTTCCGCTTACCAATATATACATTCAGAAACTCAAAGAATTTTTCCAAGATTACGAGCCTTTTGAAAATATCATCGTAAGTATCGTCGAACAAATATCCGCTTGATTATAATTTTCTCTTCCAAATTATAAATTTATCGTCCTTTTGCGTAGATGAGAAAGTATCTGGATAAGGAAAAGAAGTTGAAGTTCAAAGGATCGATCTTTGTACAGTTCAAAACATTGGAGGACGCGAAAGCCTTCATGGCAAGGGAATCGGTCAAATACGGAGAGACCGAACTCGTTCGGAAATTTAGGTTCGCGAGGGAAAATAGAGATTTTCGTTGAAACGCGTTTCGATATTTATTTGACCAGTCGTTAATTTCAATTTCAGCGAAGATTACTCGATCGAGAAGGCAAAAGAGAACGAGGAAAGAAAACAAAAGAAATCTATGCAAAATGCATCCGGCGACGCAGACAAATCCAAAGTAGCGAATGCGCGAAACGACGGCAAACACGAATCGGACGCTAAGCCAACCGCTAGACTAATGGAGTTTCAAGAAGGATCGATTTTGCACTTTACAGGCGCTGTCAAAAATACCAACAGAGAAATAATCAAGAAAAGTCTGATGGATATCGGTGCCGAGGTCGCGTTCGTAGATTATTCCTGTGACGATCCGAGCGGTTGGGTTCGTTTGCACGGTGTCAACAGTGCAAAACTTCTTATCGACAAAATGACGGACGGCGTGGTACGTAGAGCGATATCGAATGAGAAATAACGTTCTCATATAAATTCCGTCGTATTTCACGAGTTTAAATAATTTTTTTCATTTCCTTCAGTTGGAAATAAACAGCGGAAAGGTGACCTTTAAAGTTCTGGAGGGCGAGGATGAGAAAAAGTATCGAGAAGTTATGGAAGAATCGTTCAAAGTGACTCAATCTAGGTTCAAGCATCCCAGACGAAGCCGCGGTGCAAAGTCTTGTAAGTATTATCGATACTATTGATATATATCGGATTTAATTAAATGAATGTTTATCGGCCATTGATGAAAAAATGATGAGTAGCCATGCTAATACTGAGGGATCTACAGGATCTCGCTGAGTTGAAATATTATACATTCTGATGCGAGCTTGCGGATAGACGCAGAAGCGGACAGCGATTGTAGCGTATTTCATTTTTAATGAACAAATATCCGTTCAACTGGAGGAAAAACTCGTTTGTTACAGATCGCGGTAACAGGTCACAAAAGATGAAAAGGAAATTAGGCGGTGCGCCGAATTCCCACGATCAAGTCCCATCCAAGAAGAAGGCAACGGAATAATTTCGTGATATTTATGAAATATCTATCTGGCATTATAGATTTTTATCGTTACGAATGTTCGAGTTTCACTGATGCACGAGAATCGGTATAAAAGTTTCGTAATCTTATCGTTTTCTTTCCTATATGTTTTGTCAATATTCAATTCGCCACAAACGAGAGTCACCGAGAGACGGAGAGGAGTATTCCGGTTTAAACGACGGTTATTGCAAATAATAATGATATTCCGGAATTTGTATTTCCACCCATGTACATTAAACTCTATAATCCAGACGAGTGATTCGTTTAAAAGACAGATTAATAAAAGAAATGTTCTTGTATCTTTCATAAATCCACGACTCTCCGCACACAATGATTCTTTCAAGGGGATCTAGATAGTTATAAATCGGTGTTTATTTTTACGTGAAATTTACAAATGTATCGGCCTAATATTTTACTACCACGTAGCCGATATTCGTTACGAGATTACAGGAGACATTCCATGTTTCGATTCTATTTATTAATTAATAGACTCGCTTATACTTTAACGTTTTTCCTTTTTTTTTTTGTCCTTTTAATGCAAGAACGCGTGCATAGATTCGGTCAGTTTTATTGCCAAGTATATATACTATCTTGAAAAAACGAAGATCGCTCGCTGTTACAACCGATCGTTCATTTATTTCTCATGAGCAGCACATTCTATCTTATATTACTTATTATATCCATTCGCACTCGACTCGGAGACTCTCTAGGGTTGAGGTACGAGGTCGTTCATGTTTTATTCATTTTTTTTTTTTAGTTAAAACACCGCAACGACTTCCGTGCAAAGATTGTGCATCGAATATCCTGTTTATAATTTATAGCGTCTCAGCTTACTCGCACTCGTGGTTATAATACTTTTCTTTTAATCAGACTCCACATAACGCAGGAGCGAGTAAAAAATTGTTACATTCTCTGTAGAAAGTAGGGCGGGTGTCGTCCGCTGTAAGCACACCAGCGGTATGTGAGCCCTTGGGGCAAAGTTAAATATGTTCCATGTGAGGCTCGAAGACGATTTAACGAATTCCTTTGTTCAAAGGTATTCAGCAAGTTGTAAGATGGACAAAGTTTGTGCGATTTTGAGATTGAACATGGGATCACCGCCATGGATACCATCGAATTATCTCGACATACTTATCATACGACCGCGTCGATGCCGCGACGCGTTTGGTCAGTAAATTACACAATACTACGATATCGTATTACTAGTAACTAAATAGTTATCGTCCTGTGGGACTCGAGTCGTACGTATCTTCGTAGATTGAGAAATCGGGATTTGCCTTTGTCTCGTAATTCGCAAAGGCCGTATAACTCATTTATCTACGAACAAATGTCACTGATCGCGACACACGTGTGTTACAAGGTAGTTGAGTTTACCGGAAATGCTTGCCGCTGGCATTGCGAGATTATCGAGAGAAGCTTCGTGTGTTGCACAAAAATGTTTTCGCAGCTTGGTCCGTTTAGACGAAGTCTCTTTGGACAAACGAATGAGAATATTTAACGAATATTCGGGTATCCTCGTCGATCGATACGTTCAGCTTTACGTGCCGAAGTAAATGCGCGATAGAGTTAATTCGGAGAGTTTTTCATGCTTATCGAAAGACACTTAAACGCGTGGAACGGCACGATTATGTCGCGCATCGTAAAATATGTCCGTCAACTGGAGTGTCTCTCCACAAAAACACACTCGGGGGATTGAGATTTTCATTAGAAACGCGTGTCATCCTGTTCCTGATGAACCGATTGATCGACATCTACGAATGTCACGTGTTTTACCTTGAACGAGCCCTCGCGGGGCAACCCCTAATGCTATACCGATATCTCTTGTATCTGGACGCGTTTTTTTATTGTTCCGGCTCCACTGCCGGTTCCACCAACCGGAGTGGTACTCAGCGAGCTCGTTGTTCTCGTCGGTGGCTTCGGTGGGGTGGGATCCTTGTGACTCGAAGATGAGTTATTGCCGGAGAAACTGTTTCTCAAAGTCGATGGCGAGTTTTCGTTAGTCTCGTCTTGGCAAGAATTGTCCGACTGTTGAATCGAGAGGAGCTGCGAATCCTGTATGAGAGACGGACTTCGAGCGAGGGTCGTATACGAGGGTGGTGGTTCTTGGGACTGACGCTGAACGTCGGCCGGTGATGATTTATTTACCGGTCCTGGTCTCATCGTCATCCCCAGAGATTCTTGACCGTTCGACATGCTGCACTGCATCGCGGCTCTCTTTTTATCGCGGTCCCGTTGATAATATATACCGGCGAATATCAACATATTTAGAATCAGGAGGATACAACCGATTCCAACGGTTATCGCAAGAGCCGTGGTCGTGCTGTAGTAATGACGCGATGCGAGCCTCTGCAACAATTCGGCGTCGTCTTCGCTGTTGTCCAAAATCGATGATATATCGGCCGTTATAGTTTCCTCTTCGCCACTGCCCGACATTAATCCAGTCGTACACGTGGTCGACGAGGATGAGCTCGTCTTTGTAGTACCAACGAGTGGCAATGGTGTGTGCCATTCGTCTCTCACTGGCCCTATAACATATAAATGATTATACATCAATATTATAGTAAATAAGATAATAAGAATAGATCTACTATTAATAGGATTATTATTTTTTACACCGTCCACAATTTTATACCTGCGTAAAGATCATCCCCTCGCTCACGAAAATGATGATGTCTCATTGAAATATCCTCGTCGCCAGGCTGATGAAGTTGTGGAATCAAATTTAGCCACACGGCCATCTTGTGACCGCGATAGTGACTCTTGATTTTCGGTTTTAGGGCTGAAAGAGTACGTGCGTCGAATCATTGATATATTTAACACATATTTATTCAGTATACTTATCAAAATCGATTCTCGATAATATATATATATATATAATAATTATACTAAAAGAAAGAATCGGCGAAAGGGCATTTCCAAATTTATCTCACCTATCGTCAAATACTGTTGCGTTCCCGTCTCGTACTGTCCCCAAGTCAATCCTCGAAACCGGGCTTTTTCTTTGACCGTGCCGTAATCGACGGACTCGATATTGTGAGGTTCATTAGGATTTCCGGTTTTGGCAAAATTCGTGAAAAACGTCAGAACAGCTTCCGCGACACCCTGATCCTGTCGCGAAAAATTCTGCGGAAAGAACGGTCCACCCCCGATGAGTGGTAGTCCAAAAATATATGGAATGTCCTCGCCCCTAACGCTGCCCAGTCTCTGCGAAAGATAACGAAGAAAATATTATTTCTATCGTTTAATAAAATTGCTGTAATAACATTCTATACCGTGAAAATCGATAAAACGAGAATAGTATTCGAGTGCGATTGCCAGTCTCGGTCAATTCGAACGATAAAATCGATCACGAGACATCGGGAAGCTTTTATCTTTCGTTACGTTCTATTATGACCATTTAATACTAACTAGGCAGGTGAGATACGCGTAGACCCCTCGGTATATCACGTTAAAAGTATTAAAAGAGAGAAAAGATGTTTTTTCGCGTACGTTCCATTGCGCCGTTTCGACGATTTAATAGATTTATCCCGCGGGCTTAAGTGGCTCCCTTTAGTACCGTGAAAGCTTGCGGTTTCCTTCTCGACTATATCGCACCAGCCACCGTTCGTTCCAGTTCCAAGAGAAGAGTGTTATAATTTAATTATCGTTAGTAACGACGAGATATTAATAACTCGAAGATTTATAAACCGCGAGTAGAAAAATTCTGGCGAAAGACACCAATTTTCTCTATATTAAGTCTAAATATACTTTTATCCCCGACAATATTACTTTCTCGTTCTCTCGTCTCTCATCCAGAGATTAAGCTGCCTCGGATCGTTAATTAAACGTGTAAACGAACAAAAGTTTCTTTCATTCTTTCTTACAATTTAACCGGATGCATTCTTGATTAGCGCGACTATGATGCAAGAGAGCGAGGAGTTGAAAAATCATAATGAAGTTTTCGCCTTGATGCTTTGACCCTTCTTTGACCCTGCTACCGTTTTGAAAAGAAAGCATCGTATGCTCGTGCGCGGCTACCGAGGCACTGAAAAAGTACCGTAAATTTTAACATTTAGCGCTCTCGCACCTACGAGCTTCTCTTTCATTCGACTTTGTGGCGAAGCTGCAGGCTATCTACCCAGAGAGGAATACGTTATAACCGAGGGAGAGTATAAAAGAGTAGAGAATTCTAGTGCGAGAGCACACGTCTCTTATTCTATGCTCCGGGGCGCTGTGCACCTTCCGCTCGTGTGTGCTGGCCCATAGCCTCAGGAGCCGGAAGACCGCTACTGAAATCTACACCGAGAGCTAGAAAAAAAAACAAGGGTAGCAAAAAATAACGAGAACCTCTCTTCACATTCAAAAAACTCTTTTCGTCCCTTCGTACTTTTATTGCTACAAGAGGCTGCGCTCTTTCTCTCACTCTCTATCTCTATCTCGTACCATCACCCCTGTGTACCGAGAACGGTACGTTGGAAATAGACGCTCGGACGAATAACAGCGGCGCACCTGCTCAACCGGAAGCTGCCGAGATCACGGAAAGATCGCTCTGCTTTTACGCACGCCTCTGTAAACTTAATGAATGTTATTTTTGATGGGAATAGTCTCGCGTGTGGTAGACTCGCGTATGTCGTAAACGAAGTAATGCTCGTTTATTCGGTACCGGTTTTGTATATATATGTCTGAATAATATGAAGTAGAATGGCGACGATTAATGGGTCTTGCATGTCCGGATGGTTCTTGCGTGTCCATAAAAGCTTAATAGGCCGATAAATTTATAATCAAAATGCGGATAAACATTGCTGAAGTACGTCTAGTAAATATGAAACAGTTTTAATGTACAATTTACGAATATATCGTTGCAACCTTTTACACGATTGGTGGGGTAGGTATCGAAATGAAGTGCTCCTGCGGCTTTCGACAATAGTCAATTTAAGTTTGTAGAGTAGATTGAAAAGTTATAAATCTATACGTTCGACAGGAGAAAGACTGGTCGCAGATCTACCAACTCGAGGTCGCTCAAATTTTCATTAACTA
Organism: Netelia inedita; assembly: GCA_964017225.1. Classification (NCBI taxonomy): domain Eukaryota; kingdom Metazoa; phylum Arthropoda; class Insecta; order Hymenoptera; family Ichneumonidae; genus Netelia; species Netelia inedita. The sequence goes on from OZ024921.1 coordinate 9,613,036, forward strand.
CCCTAAAACGGGGTTACATTCATATTACGGGTAACTTTGATAGTTTTTGGGTAAATTGCAATATATTGAAAGTATAATGATGTTCGTGTTGCGCGGGAAATTTATGATTCCGCAAACCCCTGACAAAGTCTTTTTGGTCGACAAAAATTACGCTTTGGATCTTCGATATAAATTGCATTTTAATGTTTTGCCAAAGAAACCACACACTCGTGGTTACTCTGATACTTTTTAAAAAATATATAAAAAATGGGCTTTACTTTCTTATAGATTTGATAGCTAAAGAACACATTCAGCTGCTAGAGCAAAAAAAGTTGGTATTTAGGATATTAAAAAAAAGTTACATTCAAAAAACGTCCAAAACCTGTTCAAAGCAACCCCGCTTGACGGTACAAAATTAATTACTGTATATTCGATTTTTTTCTAAATTAATATCTTCTTTATCTCAATTTTTGTCATGTCTTTTATTTGATTAATTATCGTCGACTTTATTCTCATCTCAATCTTTACTTTTTATTTATTTCTCTCTCTTTTTTTAATATCGTTTCAGGAGCAAGGAATATAGACCGTCGTCCGGCTCGTACTTACAGCGAGGAAGTACTTTGAGAAAAATGAGAAACGAAGATAGAAAGGAGAGTGAAGAAATATCTTATTGCATCTTCGAGTCGTACCTGATTGTAGTAGCTATCCTTGGTCTGATAATTGAAATGAAAGAAGTAAGTCGGGGCTCCTCTTCTCGCGTGATAAAAGGCAATTCTCATGAGAGGGGCGACCGTGTGAGCGTCGCTGAGAGCTTCCATTGTCGAGTCCCGAATATGTATCGGATGAAGTACCGGCTTGTCCCAATCCGTGTATTCGTTTCTTACGGCCGAAAAGATCTCGTTCAAATGATAATAATAGGCGTTTCTAATGTAGGTACGAAGAATTCGATTGCGCTGATCCTCCTCGAGGCCAAACTGAATCTCGTTATCGTTGAAATCGAGATAAGCCTCGGCACTCGCGACTCCGAGTATCAGGGGAACTCTGATGAAAGCGTCGCTGGCACGCTCCATGTCGAGACCGGGATCCGGATTGTTCTGATCGACAGGTAACGAGGGTCCTATTCTTGGCATGAATCTGATTAGAAAATAAAAACATCGATTATAGGAAATATAATCGATAAAGTATATTTTACATTTATATATTTATTTTTTCAAATTTATGTTTGACTTTGTTTTACTTGATTTCCGGCAGTTCGACGTTCAACAAGACGTGAAGAGAAATACCACGTAGACAATCGGCAATGTCCTCGTCTCCCTCGATCGCGCATCCGAGCTGTTGGCCGACTTTGACTCGAAGATCGTTCGGATCGTGAACAGCCGCCCAAGGACTAAGTGCCGATCCACTTACGAGAACCACTCTGTGAAAGAGGCCTTTCGAGCCCAAGAGGGACGATATAAAGAAAAAGAAGACGAAGAAGAAAAAAAAATGTAGGTACACACCGGCTTATACGCGTACGTATATACGACGCAACGTCGAGCGTCATCCTTCGTAATTCGATTTCGCGTCTCGCATGCGCGGCGGTAAAAGGCAAAGTTTCACGGAATAACCTTTCGCCATCTACTCTTGAGAGATACATTTTTTTCCCTTTCGTATAATATCATAAAGTCTTCCTTTCATCCTTTTGCTTAACGTTAAATGTGCCAAAGTGAAGAAATTTTATTTAGGATGAAAGTCGTCATGCCTCGTTGTTGCTGTTTCACTTTTCAAAGTATGATCGCTAAATATATCTTTATATCTTTAGTAATAATAATAATAATAATAATCTAATCCTCGCATTAGTTGCCATTTCCCTACGAAACGCTTTGAATCAAGAATGAAAAGGCTCCAAGACGCGATTGAGATATATAAAATTTGGCTAGTTATTCTCAAATTGTTCGTGAAAGTTTTGTCGCAAAACGACGATAAAGATTGATCCTCGAGGTCGAGATTCTTCTCAACCCGTCTCGAGCCGAAAGCCCCTAATCATCGGATCACTTTCGCCCGAATTGCTTTCCGATTACTTCGAAGGATTTAACTGCGCGCCCCTAGTGGCCACGGTGTGCGGAATACTTTCACATCGGTAACCCCGCAATTTCATCCTCCTTGAGTCCGTCCCTTTCGTATCATTGCCTCGATATTATATAGAGTACACGAGTTATTCCATGTCAAGAGAAGCGTCCGAATTTCTCTTCGTCGCCAAACGATGATTTATATATTTTTTAAAATAACTGGTTTTTTTTAGAAAATCTACTTCTTTTTTCAAATTCATAAAAAAAAATCTTTTCTATCTAAATGAAATGCTACAGTTTATCTCGAAAATAATTCAGAACGACGGTAACTAAAAATCTCACAATTTTCATCTTGTATTTTTAACACAAGAACTGCAAGCAATGTTTAATCATCGAATAATAATTTTTATCACAAAATTCATTTACAAACTGTTCTATTATTTCTCCAGGCAAAAAACGCGCCGTTTAAAAAGAAAAACTGCGAAACTTCCTTTTTATTTTGGAGAAGCGTGCTCACTTCCCGAGGAAATATTGTACAACCTGGTATCGAATAAAAAGAATGTAGTGGCTCACTTGACGTAGAATGCCTCATGTAATATTATTAGCTGTTTTCCTCGGGCATGTGCCGTTGGGACTCGCTATTACTCGGTATTTTCCAGAAATCGAGTATCTCCGCCGTTGGTAGCTGCTACGTCGTGCTCGCGTTGCGCTTTTCCATTCCCGTGTATATGACCACTTTTTTCCGTCCTTCGTACCCGCTTTTCTCCCTCTCTCTCTCTCTCTTGTTCTTGGTGGACCTTCGCTGCATCTAACGTGCACAATACCATCCTGCTTTTTCCATTGGTCCGTCTCGTATACTCGGCACATAAGTAGCCTCTACATAGTGATAGTACTATATACTCGTATATATATATATATATAGAGAGAGAGAGAGAACGTTATAGTAAGAGGAGTACCAAGGCACGCGCATTTCACGGTATTGCCTTATCCAAAGATTACGCGACGCCCCGGCATAATGTCCCTCTGGAGCGTTGCCAATATTGATATGGCAACCGAGGTACGAACGATTGGAAACTACGACCGGGCAATTGACCGGTTCCGTGGTTTGGGCCCTTTTGGAAATTGCAAGCACACCAGTCGGCTTTCCTCCCTCGTAATCCTCCCTGCTTACCGCCAGTATTATTATATCCCTCTTGTACGTTACATGCGCACGTGCGACTCGAATTTCTTGCGCATTACACCGCGATACAGTGACAAAACAGTAGCACACCGATCACCTATAGGTACTCGCATAATATCTATGTATATATGTATAGAGAGAGAGAGAGAGAGAGAGAGAGAGACGAAACGTTTTTTTCATCCCTCTTCCTATTTTTCGTTTCGTTCCGTTTCTTGTTTATAGACAGTCTTGCGATTCGCCCAACGACTTTAACGAGACTCGTTCGCATCGCGAACTTTTTACATTTCGCATTATTCGATTGTTCTTAACGATGAATTTTAGTCCACGAGGGCGATTAAAGAAACCTTGGTAATAGAGATGTAAAAGCATCGAATAAAATGCTGGTATAAGTTACGGGCTGCGAGAGTCGAGTAGAAATTGTATATTTTTCGTTACGTTCGAGCCGAGCAGCTCGAGATTAAAGATAAACAAGAAATACCGTACGTCCCTGATGGCGATGGAAATAATAAAAATCGTTATAAAAAACAAATATTAAAACAATAAAAAAAAGAATGAAAATAATAATGATACGGGGAAGGACGACAGTGGCCGCCGTATCAACTAGCAGCGAGAAGTTGATGGTTTATACACACACACACCCCCACACGCACATGAACACACACACACCCTCACAAACATCTATATATACGTATATAGCTGATGGTGTATCCAGTAATAGCAATCGTGCCACGTCGGCATTATCCAGGCAGCTCTCGTCGTGTATCTATACGATGGAATTGCCTCTAAGCGAGCGAGCGAGGCAACGAGGAAAACTTTGCAATTTTCCAGGGGCGTGAAGGGGCGAGAAGGGGGATGTGGGAAAGGAGGGGGGAGGGCAGGATTGAATGTTGATCAAAGTTGGGAAAAAGAGATGAGTGAAGTGGAGGTTTGGCTGGCAGTTTGAGAACGTTGGCGTGTTACGAAGGGGTGGAGGGGCAGGGGAGGAAGAGGCGGTTGCTCACACCCGAGCGAGTTCTCATTGATGGTAATTCCCTACCGTGTAATAGCCGGTAAAACGAAGAACCGAGGCGATCATTGAAAATTTATCTCTCGTAAAAAGTTCCATATACACGCGTCGTACACGAGAATTGGACGATATACGAGAGTATATATATATATACGTATATAACGCACGATCGAACTCGGATACTCCGTTGTTTTCTAGATAATTCGTATCTTTTATCACACGTTGATGAAATAAAGTGAATTTTATGGACGATGAGACAAACGACATGTTGACAAAAGACAAGGAAAAAGAAATTGCGATGCCTTTGTTCACGTTTGCGCTTCGCTCGACGAACTCGAGGAAAATAACTGCTAATTTTTCCGTTCGCTCTGGAACACTCATCCTGTAAACTACGTTATCTCGATTCTCTTTTCCGTTCGGTCAACCGCCTCTTCGCTACAATTTATTTAAACTTTCGTTTTTCTAAGCGCGCGACCGACGACGCAACGAGGTTCCTTCGTCTTGTTATTTTTCCTCAATAACGACGGTACGTTTTAACTCGAGCAAACTTTATAATCCCTATAAATATACGCACACACATAAACGTATGTATATATATGTTTATAAGAATAATAATAATTATGAAAATGTTGGCAACCGACGAAGTTGTTTGCCGTAGACGTAGAAAGGTAGTTTATAAACAATATACAACGATAAGGCGTTGTATACGAGGGAGTACAACGAGGGATGTACACGTTGCATTTTTCTTTCTTTTTTTTTTAGTAATTACTCGACGTCGACTCCTCGTTACGTCTCTCGCAGTTAAAGCATAAATAGGTATATGAATTTCATACAGGGATGTATAAATAGCCATTGAGCTCGACTGGAGTAAGTTTGATCGAGTTACTCGAAGTACAATCGACGTCGAAATACGATTCTTCCCATTGTCCGATTCCCGTCACCTATCCCACGAGAGATAAGTACAGAGGAGCTTCTTCCGCCGTGAATAAGCTCGCCTGAATCAGGCTCGAATGTATTTCCTCTTCTCTGTCCCTCTCTGACTCTTGAGACATCCATTTCTCTTTCTAGCCCTTCGTATACGCACACTTTATCCCCCAAACGCCCAGGTTTTTCGTCGTTCGTTATTCGCTTGTAAAGAAATTGCGTATAAACCGGTGTCGGAGAAGAAGCGTAGGTAGAGGGTAGAAAAAAAGAAGAAGATGAGAAAGAAGAAGAAGAAGAATAAGAAGAAGAAGTTGAAGAAAAAAAGGATACGTATATATAGCGTTGACGAGATTTTTCCGTCGAGTCCGTGGCTCTCACCGTGGATCTTTTCCCGTGCCATTTCCTAGACCTCCGGTTGCGGAGGAAACGAGGCAAACAGTTTACATCTCCGGGGGTATAGGAACGCGAACTCTCTACCTCTCGAATTGCAGCCAAGGAAATTGTATGTGTATATATATATGTGTGTGTAGGTCCGTGCCTTAGCAACGTTATACTTTTGCCAGTAGATAAGTACAAACCGCACTCGAACGAGCGCTCGCCCACCCGTTGGTGCCCCTCAGCTCCGCACTCAGTTCCTTCCTGTGGTGCTCAGCACCCTTCTATACCGCACACCTTATACACGTCTCACGTGTCGTGGTGCGTATACATAGAAGGCTGTTGCTGCACTTGCCTCGTGAAATTCGTCTCTACGTTCGTCTTTCACTCTTTCTCTCTCTCTCTCTGCGTTTTTCCACTCGTTGGACGCCATTTCGGTACTTGCCTTTCGGACGCAGCGCCACTAACGGACGAGCGACTTCCGGTGCCACTGGAGGATGCACCGAGAGCGTTTTCATTCAGTGGCCCAAAATCGTTGGCCAAACGCGAGAGCTCTTTCTCCTCTTTTTCTGTTTCCTCTTTTTTTTACCTCTTCTCACTCCCATTCGCATTGCTCCTTTGGACGACCAGTGGGTATCCCTCGTTCCAGTTGCTCACCTGAACTTCAGGATTCGCCGAGAAACGTTTTACGTTCTCGCTATACTTTGTTCGTTTCTTCTTTCGTGACGGTAAATCAGCGAGGGAGTCAGACGAAGCCGGAAGTTTGTACGGGGTTATGACTTTTCGACGATTGTACAACGAATATACGACGTCGTTTCCGGTTGCGTCAAAGTAATGGAAATATACGCGACGGGGGGTAATTGGCTTATCTTATATTATCTAGGAAAGACGGTAGGTGGCGTTAGTCACGTTACGTCAACCATCTTGTGTATCCTCGTGTGTGCGTTCAATTTTAACTAATTTTCACAGTGTTAAGCCCTAACCAAAGAAAAATACCTCGACGCCAACCGATTTCCTTTACGCAAATAAAAACTTCAATTTACGCACGAATTTTATCGTAAAAACATTTATAAAATTTATAATCTGCTAATTTTATAAATATTTCTTAGTTTATTTTTCTCCAATAAATAGGACGAGAAGAAAAAACAAATAAAAAGAAATTCCGGGACGTCCGAATTTTTTATCGTTATATTCCTTCCGGATCGTAAGGGATACTTTTTCCGTTAAATTTTTTCCCTTCCTGATACGTTTTTTTCCCCCCGTAACGTTGACGTCGAAGCCGTCGAGAGGAGATAAACGAGAGGGAACGAAACGAAGCGTACCTTTGGCGAAGGGCGCGAGTAGAAGCAAATTGACGAGAGCGGCGCCTGTGTCGTGGCCCATCAGGGTTATTCTCGTCGGATCGCCGCCAAAAGCACGAATGTTCTCGCGTATCCAGTGTAAGCCCATCGCTATATCCTTGAGTGCTAAATTTCCGCCGGATCCTGTGGCGGTGTCGGGCATCGGACGGGTCCTCAAGAATCCTGTAAAAGAGAAAAAAATGGAGACGTGAAAGAAAGAAAAAAAAAAGAAAAAACAGCCGCGTTAATCCGACGATCCGGGCGTACGAGTACGGCAAACCTCGCGATCTGAGCGAGAGAAGCCGGAAAGTCATGGCAAAAGCGGGATGTTAACCCGGAATCGCGAGAAATGGAGAAAGACAAAGTATGGGAGGTGGGGCGAGGGGTTGGGGGTTGGGTTGGAGGAAGCGGGGGTTGGAGGAGGAGTTTAGTTATCCGTAGTACATATATATAACACATACGTGCACGATCGCCATCCGGCTCTCTGGGATTTTTCGTCGAGTCCGTTGGGTAATCCTCTTTCTCTTTTTCCCTTCTGGCTCTGTAATTCCCTTCGCTGCAGGGTGAGAGGGAACGAGAGAAAGAGAGAGAAAAAAGGTGGACGCAGAGAGCGAAGAGTCTCTTTTCTGGTCCTGACGCGTTAGCTTAGCCGGCGTGCACGCGGAAGAGACGGATTTACAGGAGCTAGGTATATCCTTCGTGACGGCTCCTTCGACCGCATCCTTGTTCGCAAACATACACACCCACACACACATACAAACGTGCACATATGTACTTATACATTTTCAACGTGATATTAACGTAGATGGCAGTGAAAGAGGGATCTCGGGGGCGAACGAGAGAGAAACGTGGGATGCACTAGCCATTGGCTGGCCATTGCGCTTCTCTGCAGAAAGTTCGAATTGCCCTCGCGTCAGCGAACTAGCAGTAAATTTCTACGTCTGCCGTAACCACAACTCACGTTATTTCCTTCCAAGATGCGTGTGTATACGACGTTTGTTCGTACCGGTCCATATCTATCTACATTTCTATAGATATGTGTGTGCGCGAGAGGCTGCGGGCGTGCGCACGCTTTCACCAAAAGGACGTTTTATACATATATATGTAATATCCTGTTCGATATTTATATATATAGAATTTACGTATACGTTGACGCAAGTCCACTATACGATCGCGCAGCTTCAACTCGGCCCTCCTCCCAAGTTAAATGGGCTTCGAGGGTTGCTGGAGGGGCAATAGTATTTGCGCTTCACTACAGATAACGTTCGAGCAAAGTACTCTCGCGCGTATATAGAAATAAGTGTCATTGCCCTCTTCGAAGGGTAGTTGGGCTAGGGTTGGTAGGGATTGCCGAGGGTGCGCTTGTACGAGTGAAGAAGATGGGAAGGTGGGGAAGAGGGTTGCATGTTCGGTTTGCCAAGTACGTACCTAGAATCCCGAGGCGATAGTTGAGGGTAATGACAATGACGTGGCCGGCACTCGCGAGAATCGAGCCATCGTGAACGTTTCCGGTGCCCCACTCGAAGCTCTCCCCGTGAACGTACATTATCACCGCGTACGGTGCTTCCAGACCTCTCGAACCTGTAAATACGAATAACGAGATATTCGCTGTTATTACAAAACGATGCATCTCCTTGCGTCGTTACCAATGACGATACGAGACGGTTTAAATTTGTACCTCACCTCGTGTACAACCCTATGCTTTGAACTTGCTGGTGTAAAGTTTGCATGGGCGTACCGCAACCGCGACCCTCTCACCAGCCAACTTTCGTTGCCCGATAGACTTTTGACCTCGAGAGTAGAACGAGGGTCGAACGAGAAATAATAATTTACGTGATAATTGATTTTGCCCAATGGATTAAACGAAGGGAGAAACGCCCTCTGTTCATTTTCATATCGATGCTAACGGGGATGATTTTTAAGAATAGAAACAATCGACAAGTATGCAAGAGTTTCTCGAAGCGCTTCATCTACGGTATAAAAATAATTATAGGTACGATGAAAAATGACAATTGATGTGAAAATTATTATTTTTTTCTTTGTTATGAACAATTTATCGAGCGTATGATCGTTTCGACGTCAATTGTAACGAACGACAGTAATATTTTTTATTTTTATTTTTCTTGTTTGGTAACAGGGAGATATACGTGTACGTACAACGATAAACGTGAAGAATCTGCGCGAGAGCAACGAGACGAGGAAATGAACTTTGAATTCAACTCAATCTCGAGGGTTTCCCGAGAGTTTCCTCCGGTTGCGAAAGATCCCGGAGTTTTTCGTTTTTATTGCTTGTTTTTCTCACTCTCACTTTCTCATTTTCTCCCTTTTCCTCGTTTCCTTCTTCTCCCTCTCTCTCTCTCTCTCTCTTTAACAGCAGTAGTGCATCCAGAGGCGTTGCACCATGAGGAATCGTCGTACACTTATACCATGGAATTCAGAGCAACTTCATCGCGGGCGAGAACAACTCTTGGCTCTCTTTTCATCCCCTTCGCGCCACATCTTTCTTTCTCTCTCCCTCTCTCTCTCTCGCACTCACTTTGGCGTCAAGAGCATAGAACTTGCCTCGTTATTTATGCTGATCTCGGGACACGGACCCGTGAGATGAGAAAGGATCTGAAGGCTGCCGAGGCAAAATTTCCCAGGAACGACTTGGCCCCAGGGCCACAGGCGGTTAATTAATCGTGCGACTCGCCGCGTCCTACCTCCCCAACGCTGCTTTTCTCTCAAATCTCACCGTCTCGAGCCACGTACTCGTGTATATTTATATTGCCGTGGAAAAAGCTCGGTCCGGTGGAGGCGCGAAAATGCTCCGGTTTTGCCTCGGCGTATCGCGCGACAATGCAAACCACCACACGTTCGTTCGAGCAGTGCGGTTTAAACGATTTCATTTAATACACATAATTAAGCTCCCACTGCGTGGCTCGTTTATACAAAAACTTGGCATTTCCGACCTTTAATTATCTATTTATTTATTTTTCGTACCGAGCACGAGATAAAAGTTTTTTTAATTTTCCTCGAAACGTTCGAAATAATTGTTTGCCCAAGAACGAAAGATTATTTTTCAACTTAGCCGACTGAACGACGTTTCTTTCTTTTGATATATAATTTTAAAAAAAAACAATATTAATTCCAACAAAGAGTGTAAAATATTCTTAACGACGGAACGTTTAAACTTTTTTTAATCGACGTAAAACAGCGTCGAGCGAAAGCGCGCGCGTCCTCGTTCGATTCTTATAGCCGCGTTGGCATGGAATCAATGCCCGGACAACGAGGAATGAGAAATGAGAGTGGCGAGAGATGAAACGAGTTGCAACATCTGATACTACGAAGAAACGAGAACGGGCTTTGTATCGCGTCCTCGTCGTTTCCGGAGACATTTGCAACGTTCAAAGAACTCAAAGCCCCTTATTCGTTCGGAGACGAACGGGACGAGATCGTTCGCTCGTCATTATATCCTAATAATACGTAGCTTTCGGGATCCCGAGCCGTAGTTCGTCGTGTACTCTTTCACGAGAATGTCCCACGGGAGTCATATTCTTTCGCATTCACGAAGCGAGAGGGTGAAAGCTGGATACTCGTTCGTCCTCCCTTGTGCGCAAAAAGGGAAAGAAACGCGAACGAAATTTAATCACGTAATATCACGCAAAGCCTTTTTAACGAGATACGCGCTATAAGTTTATAAATAAATCAAATTTTTTCCGCCTCCTATATCGTTACGATTTTCTGTAAAAAATTAATGTCTCTCGTAATACGTGACTAAATTTGTCTCTCTGTATTCTTTTTCTTTCATCCCTTTATTCGTTCGATTTATTCGGGTTTCGATGAAAGAGAGAGAGACTAGCGAAGATTGCAAAAGTAAGACAGAGAGACCGATAGAGCCCATCGTTTCATTTCCCACAGGCAAAACAGTCGAGGAATTTGCTATTCAATCAAGCACGTCGTCAGCCCCAGCCTTGCACGCCCCACTGGAACTTCCGCCAGCAACGGGTTTATCCACTTATACCGCTTCATCGTGTCTTTACTCCTCCGCTTTCGCCTATACGCGTACCCTCGACTCACCGACATATAAGAATATATATATATATATATATATGTAACAGGTCTATATATACAATATAGAAAATATGAAAGGGAGGATATGAGAGAAAAGCACAGAGACAATCTTGGTTCTGATTGCTGCTGTAGGAAAACGCCGTCGAGCTTTTGAACCCCTCTTGCCTTTATCTTGCGCACCGGCACATATAGGTACTCCTGGGCGTCCCCTTGCATCAGTGCGTAAAGAGGAACCGACGACGATGACACGGACTATCCATATAGTCGAGTTGGCGCCCGATGCTCGGCCGGGTCTCAGACACTTTCAGATTGTCGACTATATACGGGCTTCTCTCGTATTGTATACTCTATGGGTATATACAAGCTGTAGGTACGTGGCCGCTCATGCGACAATAAAGCTCTTGGCACGCGTTAAACTTGGGATGGAAAGCACGCGCGCGAGTCATACCCAAACCTACCCCCGACCCTGTTCACCCCCGGTGTACAATCGTCGTGATTATTCTAATGCTCCACTGTATATACATATATATGTGTATGTATGTATGTATATATATTTGAAGAGCTGTAAAGAAACACTTATTCATACACATCGTGATTTTGGTATATCGCCACTGAAAAGAGTTCACGTAAATTTAAAATTACCACCCAATTCAAGGACCATACTTCGTCAATTACTATTATCAACCCCGAATAAAATCTTAACCCATCCCGTTCTCTATTGAATTCTTGCACTTCTAAGAAACGAGAGTGGTCCTTTCATCGGACCGATCCATTCATTCGGTGTCGGCCTCTATACGTCATCAATTATACAAACGAGCCACTTCGGCTCCGTTGTTCGCGTCGACAATCGAACGACGTAAAATTGATTGACCCAATTAATTGATTAGTCCAATCAACCGTCGTCAATTAAAATTGCGAATTTTCCGTTGGTTCACGTTTTTATTTTTAATTGTTATCTTTTTTTTTCTTTTTTTTTTTTTTTTAATGAGAAGAACAAATACGATTATATTATCGCGCGACTCACCACTTCCGGGTATGTACAGATTTAGGGTGAGACAATCCTCGCTCTGATTGACGAGATAAGTGACGTAACGCTTGAGTTGCATCATTCTTCCATGCGGCATCTGTCCCAGTGCCACCGTGAAATTGTTAACGTCCGGGATATTTTGGGGACAAACGGGACCGAACGAATCGGCGAGTTTGACGTCCCGCCAGGGAATCGGTGCCGTCGGTGGCCTCAGACGAAGATCGCCTACGGGGGGCGCAGCGTATGGTACTCCTCGAAATACTTCGACCGGTTCCAGATGTCGACCGTTTAATTCCTGTAATATTTAAATACCCTCGCGTCAATCTTATTTATTCATCCGCAATATTTCGCTTTATTCGTGAAATATTCGCGTCAAATAATATCATTTCTGGCATATTATATTACGTCCACGAAATTACGGACGATTGATCGATCAGTCGGATGCGAAAATAAAAGATAATAATAAAAACGCGATTATTTCGACTCGGGGAGATTAACGTGTACAGGGGGGGATTATTGTTTTACAAGTTCTCTCTCTCTCTCGTGTTACTACGAGTGTGGAATATCGACGAGGAACGATGGAGCCTTCGTCGAATCGCCGTTGCGAGCCTGAGTGAACATGGAAACGCGGTCATACGCGATCGGCTTTTTGAAATAAATTATCGACCGTGGCGGTGCATATGTGACGTAACAAAGCGATAACCTCGACATATACCTATATATAGGTACATTTATCGATAATATACTTATGTACGAAACACGTAGATTATATACATATTATTTATCCGACCAACACATACGGACGAAACATTTTACGGTACTTTACCCACCCTTATTTTCAAATATGTTCAATAGTTCTGAAAATTATTCGAACAGAAGTGCTAATGCATCGAAAACGTTTCACCGCATTTAACGTCTCTACGACCTACCGATTTCGAAAAATGAAAACCAAAAAATGCCGCAATATTATTGCGTTTCTTCAAAAATGGACAATTTTCGAAAAAACAAACATAGCTCGAAACGTGACACAGGGTGAATTTATCTAACGTGATGTTATTCTCAAAATTACGTACGCTCGTTTTTTAAAGAAAGACCCCCAAAAAACTACAAAACGTTACAATATTTTACCAAAAAAACGGAAGATTTTCTAAAAACAACCGCTCAAACGTGGAAAACAGGATGAATTCTTTTAACGCCGAGTACGTCCGTGTTTCGAGTATTTTACGAGTTATCGAACGACTTTGAAAATGCAGACGTACGTAGGTATTATCGTGAAATAATCGCGCGTACGTGGAGCTCTCTCATCGTTCGTCGAAACGAGAACGAGCGCGAGAGGCTGCGTCGTTTCGAGGTGTCGCGAAGCCACCCTCGTAACGTTCGGTCCCACGAGTGTTCGTACGAGAGCGAGATTGAAAGAGAACAAACAAAAATCAATAGCCAAAGTCGCTATGGTCGTCGACGTATGGAAAGAAAGGAACGACCAAAACAAAAACAAAAAACCAAAAATAAAAACGAATAAAAAAAAGGACATAAAAGAAGCAAGAAAGAATTAAAAGGACGAGCTTTCGAACCCCCGTTTTCCGGTTGCGCAATCAATTTTTCCGTAGTACGAAGGATATGACGCGTGGCGAGAGGTAGAGTTGGTGACGCCAGTTCGCGGGACGTTCCTCGGTACCGTTTCGAACGGTCCCTATATACGTAGAGGTATGCCTGTCGTTCGTTTTTGTCGGTACAGGTATTACGTAGTGCTATGAATCGCAGGCATGGACCCGCGGGACCGGTCAATCGTTCATTCTCGAACTACGTTCTCACCCCCTCCCGCGTGTACGTCTAGTGCAACCCCGTATGCCCGGCATTAAAAATTGACGAGAGTCGCCGGTCATAGGGCGATGCACTCGTTTTCTCGATATTTATACCTATACGTACGCGAATATATGTATATATATATATAGAAAGTCCTATTTACATTCTGGAAACGAAATACATAGAGGGTTTCAGGTACGTCGTTGCATTCCCGTAGTCCGATGTCCACGGCCCATAACCGTTAACGTCTTTGTCGAAACCACCCCACAAAAAAAATAGAAATGACCGGATCCGCGCATGTGTGATGGCGAGGGATCGTATGCGGTTGCAACTTCGAATCTCGTTTATTGTGTCATAGGCGACTCCTCGTATTTTCCTGTTTGAAAAAAAAAGTCGCGAGCGTCAAAGCGGGCTGCGAGATTGCGGCACTCGGGATGCTGCCGTCTACCCTATCGATTTTTCTTTGTTGTATATACCTAAAAGTACCTCGTACGTTCGTATTTAACTATGTATCGTTAATTTTTCAATAAACGTACGCGTTTTATACATCTAACGATTTATTACATTTTTCCAATATTATAATTTTATTATTATTATCTTATAATAATTTTTTTAATATATTCTATAAAATTATTATAAGATATTAATAATAAAAATGATAGTATTGGAAGAAGGTAACAAATGGCATATATATATACGTTGATTTATATATATATATATATATTGTTATGGTAAAGAAAATAAGGTTGGAAAATGTTTCGTGATTATCGAGCATCGACACACAACCGCGTTTTTCTATGTAACGGAGTTGGTCGAGTATATGGTACTCGATCCAACTTTAAGCAAAACCGGTATATCTCGAGTCTATAACTTTATTTTCGCATACCCGAAGTACTTGGCAACTGTATTCGAAAAAAAACCCTCGTACTTTAAGAACTTTGGACGTTGAGTATTTTCTCCAGCTCGCGATAAAAATTATCCACTGGTGACTTTTGAAATTGAATTTCCCTCGTTTTCCGCTGTTGCAAATACGAATCAACGAATTCTACCTTGGTTCATAATCGAATGAGCGTGTCTAATAAACGATGACGTTGAAAAATTTGTTCACGAGAACTCGGTCGTTCTTGCCGGATTATTTGGTTACGGAGAGAAAGTGTACCAAAATGGCGGGGTTTATACGAGACGCGAAAGAATAAGCTCTGTCTATATCTCGCGATGAAGACGACTATACGACGACGAGTCACGAGAGTGTGAAATTTATTCCGAAATAAAATCAGACGTGACCGCAATTCATATATTACGTTAGGTATTGTCGAGCGAGCATTTCGTCTGCGACGAGAATCGAGAAGGGGCTTGGGTACTGTATATATATATTTTATATATTTTTTATACATATACAGTACACACATACACAGACATATCTATTAATATGTGCGAATGCAGTGCTTGCACACCTACCTGGCATACATGGCGTAAATCGGATCGAAGAAGATATGGAATGAATAAACTATGAAATCCAAGTTTTCGTGGAAAATAAAAATACATATATGACGTATATAACGAATATATAAATATGTATATATGTAGTGCACATGTTTATACATATACAAGAGCCCATCACTTTCCTCGTCACTGCGACGTCCGCTCATCTTTTCATGCAGGTAAAACTCACGTATTTTTCTACATTTTTGCAATTTTTTGTACTGTATATATTCATTCAAGAACATGCTCCACCGTGCTTGCGCAAAAACCGCAACAATGATGGCGAGACTAGATTCAACACGTTTCAAGCCTTTTTATGCATCGAGATTTAGTGTACCTTGAATATATTAACAACAAATTTGAGCCGAGGAACATAAATATATATATACATACGTGTAACAGGTCTATAATAATATACAAGATACGATTAGATAAATATAAGCGGGATGGGACTAAAAATGTATTTTTTCCAGTTCGTTCTTCGTCTCAACGCTCGCAATCTTTACATCGAAAATATTATCTCAGTGTACGGTAAAGACCTAGGAATTTTCCTTCGATAAAGCTTAATCGAACTCGAACTACGGATCCAAGCGAGTTTTCATTTCGTATCCGCCGATCGACGTTTCCTTTTTTACATCCAATTTTGTTTTCAGCTATAAATTATGAATTCCCAGCACACGTTATCGATCCGATTCTTTCGATTTTGATCTCGCGATAAGGAAAATTAAAGATTTTCTTTTAAAATGATTTTCGACAAATTGTTTAAATATCTCGAATGTAATAATTGTTAAAAAAGAAAATGTTGCTACGCGCCGACAGATTTGGAAGCTGCAGGCAAAATTGTAATTCCGGATTCAATCGCGTGACATTGTTTCGGAATATGGCTCTTGAACGCATACAAGCCGAGAACCGGACATGAACTATTCTCGTATAAATACATATACATATACCTATACATATGTGTATATATATGTGCGAGAAAGTCAATAGCGAACCATACATAGAGTGTCAAATGGATAAAGCGAAAATGTCAATCTCACCTGCAATATTCCCTGTATCTGGCCACTTTTGGTCTCGACTATTCTCGATGCGTAACGCGTCCCAGCCGCCCGTGCACCGGACACGAGATAGATGAGCAGGAGAAGCAGACTGGTGAGAATTGGCGCGGCAGGAGCGAGTACGACGACAGGAGGAGCCGAGGTCGTCGCTGGGATCGCGGGATGTTCACGTCGGTGGGACGAGGAAGGCCTTCTTCTCTTGGTGCTGAGCATCAGCAGGGTATTCAGAATCTGGATATTCATCGGGCGGGCCAGCGACCACGTCCAGGCCGCCGGCTGGCATGGTTCGAGCATCGCAGCATTTGTTGGCACCTGACGCCGCTACGAGCATGCCGTGCAGAGACTAACCCCTCTTTTACCCTCTCTCTCTCTCTCACTCTCTCTCTCTCTCTGTTTCATGTCTTTCACCAACTCCAACTTTCCCTCTTCTCTCCTCTCTTGTAGAAACTCCTTTCAACCCTGTGTCCCTCTTTCTCTTCCCTGATAACGCAAATCACCAGAGATAAATGGGATAATATTCCTTCACCCAGCCTCTTCCACCCTCGTTATAACGAACTTTGCCGGCTCGTTAAACAACCATGACGTCGTTTCGGTCCTTCGACCAATATCTTATACGCGTATATTAGGTGTACGATTGGACCATACCACTATTTTGGAAGGCATGTGCCGCTATCGCAAGCGGGTAAAGCCAATCGGGTCGACGTGATCGATATGCAAATTATCATTGTCCTTTCTACACGCAGGATCATACGAGCGCGCGGTGACGCAACTTCCGAGTCACGAGATTGTTCCCCAGGCGAGGCGGCATATTTGGGCAACCCCAACCCGCGACGTTCTCACTCACGTCCACGAAGAATTTCTCACTATCGAGGACGAGGACTCGACGAATCCCGCATTCTTCTTCCGGTCAGTTTCATCATCGTGTGCTGAGATTTATAGGACGAAGGTAGATCAACCAGCCAGACTGGAAAAATATCAAAATAATAATATTTTATACAAATTTTCGATATCCAAAGTTTACGAATCGATCGAGTTACGATAAGAAAATGGACTTAAGAAAGTAGAAACGTGCACGTAGAAACTTGGCTAGAATCGAGATCGGATTCGTCGATCGTTGATAAATAAGATTTATGCTAAAACAGTCTCCTGCAATTTTTTTTTACATGGGAAGGTACAACGTCATGTCATTGGACTAGGGGTTGGGAGGGTTGGTTTCTTGAGAATTGTTTATGGATATTCTCAATCGGCGATAAAACGGCTATAATATTCGGCTCGTTATCAGCACGAGAAAATCTTCAAACAATTCCGTCTTTCGAATCTCATCGAAGACTATAAAAACAGTCTCCTTATCTTTGGATGTCCGGGACGTTTGGAGAATGGCTTCGTCGGCATTGTCCTGTTCTTATCGAAAATTTTCCAAGTCGCAGCAGTAGTATCGATCTTCTCATTTTTTTCGTTATATAAAAAATTCGAAAATTTCGAAGAATACACGAAGAAAATATAAACGTCTTACCATATCTCCATTTATTGGATAAATGATGATTCCGGAAGTAAAAAAAAAATTATAACCAATATTATCCGTTATTATTTTATTAAATAATTTTTCTAAGCTCAATTTATTATTCATCGAGTCATGGGAACTGTACGTTTCGCAATGAAGGTCGACAAGGATATTATCCTTGGCACAAAGCACCAAGTTACTCGACCAACGTAATAATTTAAAACTCATAAAACATTCACCGATGGACGTATAAAATCATAAATAATTGTTCCGTTCATAAAACTATCGGACGGTCTCGATTCACGGCGTTCTCTTCGGTCCGTCGTTTATCTATATACCTCTCGAATCTTGGTAAAACGCGAAAGCATATGGCATTGAGCCAACGTGCATTATGAAGAGTAAAGTTTACTTCCTAAAATGAGCCGAGAGTCACTACAGTAACTATCTCCCGTACTTTACGAGACACCGGCCTTTGATTACGACCCTTCTACGAAGACTTATCTTAACCCAAAAGATTCGCGGTAAGGACTCTTTTATATTCTCTTTTTTTTCGCGTCCACCTATAGGAGCAAGGTCTCATTATTTACTGTTTTTTCGGTCTTTGCGAATAAATCTAATCTCCCGCTCGTTGGTGATTCAACGTTTTTTTTTTAAATTCAGAAACGAGGATGGTACATTTATTATACCGTTTCAAATATTCCGTCTCATCCCTACATTAATTCTGGCACGAGATTTTCACTCTGGTAAAATATGGTGATATATCAATCGTAAATGCAAATAAAAGGGGGAAAAAAGAGCACGAATGACGTTTATCGGAAAATATAATATCGCTTTTTAATTTTTAATTCTTTATTCGGAAAATTGACTCGTGCTTCGACTTGATTAATCCAGGCTCGCGTTAATTAATAAAAATATAAATCGTCCTCTCCCATTCATTATAGTTCGTTCCACTTATCTCTTCTCTACATTTATTCCGGCGCGGAATGTCCAACGTCTAGTAAAGCCTGGTATATAGAAAAAAAACAATAAAAAAAAAAGAAAAAATCGAAAAAAGAAAACGAAGAAAATTCATCGAAAAGTAACACGTAGATTTTGCGAGTTTAATTCACCATCGCGACAATTATCTCGAACTCCCGCTTGATAATCCAGTCTCGCGTTAATTAATAAGAAAATTAATTTTCCCAGCGCGATAGACGCGTTGAAGCTCGCCCTATCTACCGTTGGAGGTCGGCCCAACCGGGCGGAATAAAAATGAGGTCCGCGGTTTAAACGGTGAACTTATGCACCAAGGGAGAAGATTTTCCGGTCTATATTGTACGAGAATACATATTACACTACAAGATGTAGTAATATATACTCGACTTCCGACGGCACATGACCAGACAGTCTTTGCACCGAATTCCTATACTTATATCTTGGCAAACAGAGTATAAAGGAAAACGAACGACGACCTACCTATATACATGTAAACGATATAAAAGATACGATATATATCTATGAACCATCGCGGTCGCAGGAGCGCGCAGCATCCCCGATTCCACGATACAGAGGGCGATACAATTAAGCTCCGTGAAAACGCATTTTGCGTCTAGAGCTTTTCTCTACAAGCTCTCCGTTATAAATACGACACATAAATCAAAATGATTAATGGTATATCATCGTCGAAAAATTGATGAAGTTCCCGTATTACTAGACGGAATCGAAGCAACAGCTTCGATATAAATTCTCGATTGAGATGTTCGATAAATTATTGATTTTGGAATTGCCAATCGATCGACGATAGACTCTACTGTGAAAAAAAAGAAAAAAAAAGAGCGAAACTACGAGCCACCCCTCGCGATAGGTGGATCGTAAGCCGCCCCGAAAGTTCATTTCCATCCGGGATAATATAAAGCTCGGCTATGCGCGATTCGCGCGAGGCACCGAGACACCCCTCGAGTGTGTATATCGAGCAACGAGGGTGAGGAACGCGTTGCGTATCGTCGACGATTTTTCGATCGGCGCTATACTTGGCCCAGCCGATACAAAACCACCGAACGCGAGTATATAAATTCCCCTCGAATCAAGCTCCCCCGCCCGTTTGTACGTAGTGTGTAGAGAACGAGAGACACCTCGCATCTCTCCCATATATATATATATATATATATAGATATATACAAATCGCGAAAACGCTGCAGTGGCTCAATGAAAACGAATAATGCGTTTTTTTTGTTGTTGTTGTTGAGCCGGGGACGCTACCGAGTTCCAACGAGCGTGCGCATTCTCGTAAATTTTCCTTTAATTAAAACTGAAATGCTACACCCCCGATTGTGGCTTCCACAAGAAAATATACACGGTACGCGTATAAATATGCGCGGGTACAGATAGTCGCGCTGTTGCGACGCTCGTAACTCGTTTCCGATTCTCGTCCGCGGCATTTTGACGAATGTATATACATGTGTATATATATATACTCACCCAAACATATATATATACATATATATCTATGTTTGGGCGAGTGTGCATATATAAGCATGTACGCTCATCAAAATGCTGCATATATATAAATATTGAGTGAAGAAATACACGAGATAGCTAATTTATAAATATGTTCGGATTACTGCATTATCCACCTTTGATTTTAACTACCGAATAAATCTCGTGTTATTCGCCGCGTGGTATTTAAAAAATGTATCGAGATAAATGAAAAATTTGTTTAGTTATGTATTTATTCAAGGAGGGAGGCGGATGATAGAACAGAGATATGCGGAAAATTCAGTTATAACTGATGTTGCATTAATGAAACCTTATAATATACGCGCATGCGCGTAGAATAAATCCGGGGCTCGCTACCAGTTGGAATGTTTTACTACATGAGCATCGGGTTCCGGTGGGCACGCGGTTTAGTTTAACAATATTGAAATAATACGTAATACAGTTGAATAATTTCAAATATGTTGAAATGATACGAAGAATAGATTTTTTCTGGGAATTGAAATGATTATGATGCTGGCGGGGGATTTTAGTTGATTTGAGAAAGTCCCTCTATCAGCGACATTTGAGAAGTTCATAGAGAGAATTTAGACATAAATGAATTCTGACTTATTAACTATAAATTAGCCACAATTTTTTAATAGTTTTATAAGTGTCAAATAATTATAAAAATCGTTTGAAAACCTTATTATTGTTTGGGTTAAAGAGTGGTCAACTACTGTGCAATAACGGATGGTCAGGAAACTGGCGACGTTCGTATCATAGGAAAATATATATGTATATGGGAACAAGGCGCGGTCGATATCTCGCAAGGTTCGAGAGTCGGGCGTGCGCAGCACGATGCATCGTAACAGCGGGAGTACTGCTACTAGCGCTACCCGTGGTGGTCTCCGCGATCACAGTCCACAGTGGCAGCAGTACCATCAGCGTAGCGGTAGTGATTGCACTATTGCAGTAAGATTGCTTTTCTCATACCGGACCAGGTAAAATTAATGACATTTCGTTTTATCGTCGATCGTACATATAAAATTCAAGCTTATGAGTTAAATACGAGCGTCCGTCTCTTTGAATATGACATTTCATGATATAGTTGTCATTGCGAACGAGTACACTATCTCTCTCGTTCGATGTAATGGGTGCTTGTCAAACTCTACTTCGGTGGAACAACATTTAGTACCAACTCGAAGTTTATCGAATACGCATAATACTCCTTATCGATTCTTTGTGATTTCTATAAACGATTGGACGCGCGATGTAACGGAAAAATCTTCTACAATCGTTCGTTTCTACTCGTTCGTCGAAATTTCGACAACATAACCTAAAAGCGTTCGACTTAGCTTACGTGTCGTGATATGGACGCGCGTACATATGCCAAAGTCTCGTTACATCTTGTGTTTTTTCTATTGTTTTTCGCAGATTTCGCGTGGTCCGAGATGTCGACCTCCGCGATATTCATTCTAGATGTTAAAGGAAAAGTCTTGATCTCCCGCAATTATCGAGGCGACATAGAGGCAGGCGTGATCGACAAATTCATGCCTCTCGTTATGGAGCGCGAAGAAGAGGGTAATCTGACGCCTATAATACAAACACCGGAATGCACATACGCTTATATAAAATACAACAATCTATACATTGTCTCGACGACGAAGAAAAATGCAAATATCTCATTGGTATTTGTATTTCTTCACAAAGTCGTCCAAGTTATGCAAGAATATTTCAAAGAATTAGAGGAGGAGAGTATAAGAGACAATTTCGTTGTAATTTACGAATTGCTCGACGAACTTTTGGACTTTGGTTATCCCCAAACGACCGATAGTAAAATATTACAAGAATACATAACTCAGGAGGGACACAAATTGGAGATACAGCCGAGGATTCCAATGGCGGTGACCAACGCCGTATCCTGGCGATCGGAGGGTATCAAATACAGAAAAAACGAAGTTTTTCTCGATGTCATAGAATCGGTCAATCTATTGGCGAATGCCAATGGCAACGTTCTCAGTTCCGAGATCGTAGGCGCGATAAAAATGAGAGTATACCTATCGGGAATGCCCGAGTTACGATTGGGTCTCAACGACAAGGTTCTCTTCGAATCGACGGGACGCGGAAAGTCCAAATCGGTCGAGCTCGAAGACGTTAAATTTCATCAATGCGTCCGACTCTCGCGTTTTGAAAACGACCGTACCATATCTTTCATACCACCGGACGGTGAGTTCGAACTCATGTCTTACCGACTCAACACTCATGTCAAGCCTCTCATATGGATCGAATCTGTGATCGAGCGACACGCTCATAGTCGCGTCGAATACATGATCAAGGCTCGATCGCAATTCAAACGTCGTTCTACCG
The DNA here is from genome assembly GCA_964017225.1 of Netelia inedita. NCBI lineage: Eukaryota > Metazoa > Arthropoda > Insecta > Hymenoptera > Ichneumonidae > Netelia > Netelia inedita. The sequence continues at coordinate 9,635,633 of OZ024921.1, forward strand.
CGAATAACGTTGAGATCGTAATACCTGTACCAAACGACGCGGACTCGCCGAAATTCAAAACTACGATCGGTAGCGTTAAATATTCGCCGGAACAGAGCGCGATAACTTGGTCGATCAAATCATTCCCCGGTGGTAAGGAATATCTCATGAGAGCTCATTTCGGTCTACCCTCGGTCGTTGGCGAGGATATCGAGGGCAAACCACCGATTCAAGTTAAATTTGAAATTCCCTATTTCACGACATCCGGTATACAAGTCAGATATCTCAAGATTATCGAAAAATCCGGCTATCAGGCTCTTCCTTGGGTACGATATATAACGCAGAATGGTGATTATCAATTGAGAACGAATTAGACCGTTGCCGTATCGATCATCATACCCTCATTGAAAGGAAAAATTTTGAAACGAGCGTTATTTAATATCTCGAGAAGACGGAAAAAACGTTTTTCTTTTACTACCGATAATATTGCCGGGTTTTATTCGAGATATCGTCGCGCTTCGAATTACGTTTCAGGCATAGTCCTAGTATTATTATTATTATTATACATATTGACTATATCACTATACCGCAATGTTGTAACAAGTGCAAAGAGATGTATTAAATTTTTAACTTAAACAAAAATCATCGTCTCGTATTTTATTTTAGTCTCCTTCGTCGAAATACCCGTAGATGAGTAATGGGGCGAAAGATTGTCGAATATTATCGAGGAAAGGTGATACGGTGGGCAAATGTGCTAAATTCTCATCGGAACGTTTTATGTGTTTCGAAGAAAATGGCGGACGCACCCCTCGCCCATCGCAGAAGCGAGCGGCCGACTAAAACGCCATGCGCGGTTCGCATACCGTAATAATTTTTCTGATTTATATATTATATTCGCCTCGGGGCGTTAACAGAAGGGCAAATTTAGTGCGCCTGCATTCGACCGAGTCGCGGGCGAAGCAAAATCTCCTTGCACCTATCTCATCCTCGACTCTTTTTCTCGTGGCGCGTTCGCCCCCTACCGGCCCACTGATTCTCCGCTTTTTCGAGCAATTCGTTATCGCGTCTATTCGTCAGTGAGGTTAGGTTATCGTTGAATTTCGAGATTAGTCTCGCGAAATTTATCTCGAAAAAATATCGCTGGACGGAAGACGTTCGATCTGTATAAGATACATTCGTTTTTTGTTTATGTCTCGCTCGCTAAGTACGAAAATAATCGCATTTGCAAATTGCGTTAGATTCTTTTCCACGATGACAGAGCAGTTGCACTCGAAACGAATCAAGAGCAGCGAAAAGCCGGTATAGACCGTGACTTGTTCACTAACCTTTGCAACCGGCACAGAGCCATCGAGCGGCTACTCGCCTGACTGTAGTAGTGGTCACGAGTCTTGCCAATGGTGGAACGGCCCTTTGGTCATTGGCGCCATGCCAATCGTAAGTTCTTTCACCCTCTCTTATCCGTAAAAACTCGAGAGTCCACATTATACTTTGTCTTTTTTTCTCGATTTATCATACAGAATGCTTTGTTCATACCAGAGTACTGAAAATCTGAGAAAAAGTCAGAACATCGTATGCAGAAGAAACGATCGACGGTTGCGGAAACTCGTGCGCATGCGCTGCGCACTACGCGCATCAACGGACGAACTTGAAATGGCGGCGTCTCGAAAGTGACGAATTACTTATTCTTCCACAATTTCGTACGAAATAAAGTCTTCTCGTAACAAATAATTGCCTACATTCATTAACCCTGCGGGCATGTACAACTTCATTACCGCGACCTCTGTCGGTCCGTAACTAATTCAAATGTTTCAACCGGAAATGACACGAACCGCGAATGAAGCGTTTATTTTTTTCTCATCTATATAACGCGACTAAACGAGACCAATGTTATTCGAAGCGACGCGGGTCCGATTTTCGTATCTCCGATCTCTATCGCTTCGCGCCAAAATCCAATCGAGAATATATCTATATATGTTTCTTTCCAGAGCGATACCGAAAGTCTATCTATATATTTATATAGCTATACCTATAAAGATATTATATTTTATCCACTCGAGTCGAAATCGCTGGATCCGTGTTCTATCTTTTTCTTCCTCTTGGGAATATTTCCCAAACACGTGTGTATAGCTACATATACAGCACATTCAGCAGGATCTCAACGACTCTCGCTCGAAGAGCTGGAATATTTGCCTCTTCGCTTCCAACAAGTAAATATTGACCCGCGCTCAGCAGTCGTTCCAATTTTCTCTCTACACCCCTAGCTCAACGTCCCTCTTTCGCTCGGCGCCCGTCGTCGTTTTAATACACGTTCCAACGTTATTTGTGCCGTTTCACGTGCATCGTAACTTCTGGACCAATTCGGCAATAGTGCTTATCGTACGTAACGTATACATTGTACAAACGTATCGTAGCAAATTTCATTGATATGATACGAATAAGAAAAACAAAAAATAAATAACAGAGTTATTTTAGATACGATGAAGCGAAAATTGTTATCTACGTAAAGGGAATTGTTTATCACAGGGTGAGAAAGGGTAAATCGGTGGGTTTATTTGGTTAATATTTTTTGTACAAATATTTTCTCAAGAATATTCGCTTCGTTTCGTGTTGTGTATAACCGCTCGAGGAGTTAATCTTTTATCAAATTTTCGATGTATTCGATCGAATGAATTTTTCCACGAATCGCAAGAGTTTGAAATAAAAGAGGCCTATTCTTCGGACGGACCGTGTATAGTCCAACGCATTAAACTTTCAACCATCGACGATACCAGAGTCTACATTATACTTTTATCACAAAGAAGGTTACCTTTTTCCTTCTACGAGGTGAACGACGCTCGTCATAAGGACATAAAATTGGATAAAATCCTTTGAAGTTATTCTCGAATCGAGTCGCGTTCTTGGATGAAATTGTTAGTAGAACGAGGAAGGTTGCGGGTAAGGTCAAACGTATATCGTGTAATCCGTAGGGACGAGGCAGATGGATGAAATTTTCCACCACAACCTTCTCCCCAATTGTTAACGTATGAGGCAAGAGCAAAGGCATTTACTTCTGTGCTAGTTAATTCCGCAAAGACCAAAGCTTCGCTTTTGCTCTAAATGGTAACAATCTTGGAAGGAGACTTGGTCGAAAATTTGCGAGTTTATGTTGACCTCTCATCTCGTCATTACGACGAACCAGCGCCAGGGTCGAGTGATGCTTGCTGCGTCCTGCGGCCGCCAGAGGGAAATATACGGATAGAGGGTGGAAAAGACAGAGAGGGAGAGAGAGAGAGAGAGAGAAAGGAAAAGTTTCGACCGCGGTTAGGTATTACCTAATTACACACAGAGTGCTTCTGTTTCCGTTGTTTCGCTCGCTACGGTCCGTGTTATACTCGAACGTGTAACTGGTTGGCAGTAAGTTGCCCGGATGAAAACGCGCTCTCGTGTGCCGCGCGGCGTGAGATGAGTCTGGAACACATGTACCGTTTCCGCAAGGCGAAACTGGCCCCCGTGTGTACTAATAGCCATATTTGCCTATGCATGAATCCTACCAATCTTGATACAAGCTTTCAAACGCCGATCTTCATAATTAACCCGTTCAAATATCAAAAGACAAACAAAGTATGACGGGCTTTGTCATTGTTACGACCTTGTCTTATTGCTTTTTCGTGACGGAAACGTTGTTGAAAAAAGATTTTTCAAAAGCTAACGTTCTATAATTTGTCTTAAACTAAATTTCTTTTAATTACAATTCTTTTTTAATCCGTAAACATAAAAAGTGAGAAGTTTGTACATGTAAAATATGTTAAAATTTCTCACGTATGGGGACTATTTAGGTCGTAATATATATATTTGTAACCGATGCCAGGATCGTCAATTTTGAGGTGTTTGGGTTTTTGATTTTATTCGACGGTTCATCAAGATCCGGATTTTCGATTGCACGATGCTGATTTAGAAATACGAATTCGTTCTTCACAGAGCCGAGATCGACAGAAAGGATAATGGAGCGAGCTACGAGCAACCCCCCCAATACGAAACTAAAGTTTCAAGCTATGGATAAAAGTTTTTATCGTCTTTTTCTCCCATAAACTCAATCATCCTCGTTAAACGTCGATATTTGATTATAAAATGAAGACATAAAGAGCGCGAGTATTATTCTCAACTAATTGCAATAAAAGTCGTTAAATTAATTGGCTATAAAATCCGAAAACTTAGCTCGACAGTCCCAACGAAAAGGTAAATAGCCGGGATGTGCGTTGACGAACTAAAATAAAAAAAGTTTCGTCGTAAACCGCGTGTGTAATGAACTCGAGCACTCTCGCGGCTAGCGAACAATGTGAAAAATGCCCTATAAAATGCAGGAAAGTCGACAATCTGGGCGCGAAGAATGGATGCTGGATCGTAACGTAAATGCGCGAGGGTGAGAGACTTTCCGAAAACTTTACTCGAGCTTCGTGACCCTCTCGTATAGGCGCATTACGGGTCTCGATTGCTAAATATTACTAGCCAAAAACGAGTTGAATATTGTGCAAAAATCGGCATAGTCGTTGCTATAAATAAAATACAAAAATTGCAAAAATCTATCGTGAAAAAAATACGTCGCACGTAGACGATGGAACGACGAGCGGTGAGCCTAGAACATTTTTTGCATTCTCGTATTCGGTCTCGATATCGGGCAGTTAATCATAGAAGCTCGGCAACAACGGCACTCGGAATAAAAATAGCGTATAACAAAACCGCGATCGATATTCCTATAATATGGATATAACTGACGTATCGTGCGCCGAAAATTGATGGCGTACTTTGTTGCAAGGCAGCGAGGCGCGACGTTCGCGTATACACACAAGGGAAGAGATCGGCTTGTACCGCATCAGCACCATAGACATTGGGGTGGTGCAGCGCCATGATATATTATTATCGGCCTTATAGCGCACGTTGTCGCATCCGACTTGCCTCATCCTCGATATTGTCATCGAAATCCGCAGGCGGCGCTGTCGTCGCCGCGGCGTTTTCATCCGATAAATCGGTCACCCAAAATGCTATCTACGCTAGATATCCGTAGGTATTACAATATGGCGTCTCACATTTCGTACAATTTAATTCTCTTTCCCTATTTTGCCGTTACATTCTATCCTTCACCGTGCACGCGTTTTCGTTTTCGGCGGTTTGAAAATTCGATTTTCCTTACGACATCAGCGCTTATAGTTCTCGAATCCTGTCTGTGTCGCCATCTACCCGGGGTATGAAGGAAACAAAAGAGCACGGAAATACGTATGTAAATGCCGAGCTGAAAGTTCAAAGGGCGAATTCTCACCCCCCGGCGCGATATCCGACGATGCTGCGCGTGCGCAATACGAAGGAAAGAAAAAACAAGGGAAGATACGATTTGGGACTTTGGGAGGAAGGTCGACGCGACGGCGTTAATAAAAGTCGCTTTACGCGCATGCTGTTATCGTTACGACGCGACACAACCTTAAAGCCAGCGAGCGCTGCAGATACTTTGCGTTAAAGGGTTGTACTAACGTAAGCGTTGTATACCCGCGTCTCTTTCGCCCTTCCACCATTTTACTTATTCCGAAAATGTTTCGTACCCGTATACACATATATGACGAATTATGCAGAAGCTCGGTGAAAAATGAGAGTTGGAATTCGCAAAGTCGTAATGGAGTACTGCGGAATTGTCGCGAAAATATAAAAGAATACGTCGTATTTATGATAGCTGACGCCTTTCGAGATCCACACAGGTGTACGTTTTATTTGTTTGTTGCGTGCGTATGACGTTTTTCCTGTTTTACTACCCCTATACTTATACACTTTTCCATTATCCAACATCTACCACCCCTTTGCATCTGCAGTCGACTTATCCCCACTACCACTTTCCTTGTATCGGATATATATCTGTACACATATATATAAATGTGATAGTAATCGATGAAAGGAAATGGAGCGAAGATTTTATTATCACTTGGGATTCGTCTGTTTCCTTTTACGTCGTATTCAACGACTTTTGCAGCTTTTCACGACATTCATTATGTCGATCGTTCGTTTCTCCGCATTCTGTCAGGACTCTGGTCCCATTTTCGTTACCTGCAGATTCGATCGACCTCTTTTTCTCGACTTATTTCCATCGATAAATTCAAAGGGCATTCAATATATATATATATATATATATATATATACTTGTATGTATACGAGAACGAAGCGACCGCGTTCTATATGCATAATTGGTCTCTGGAATCCTATGTATAATTTGAGATATGCAAGATCCGGTAGATGCCAGACGTATCGCTCCAGTGCTGACAGCTAGGGACCTTCGAAATACAGAGGAACGCATACATTCAGTACTATGATCACGAAAGCCATTAATGTACGTATATATATGAAATAAAACTATATAAATATATTTATATATATATCCATATATATAACTCAGGCTATCACTTCGAAATCCATCGAAGTACAATAGGAAACCAGCGAGCAAGAGCGAGCATAGTTTCGCGAATTGGGAAGGTTGCACCACCCGAGTTTCCCGGGGTGTATATAAGGCGAAGAAAACCATTCCTCGCGAGCAAAGGAGCGAAGAGTGGCCAAGTGAAAAGGGGCAAAGGGGAAAAGGGACTTGATAACACCCGGAGAAGTTGACGCTAGATGGGGCACACCATGAGTGCGAGAACGAAGCTAGAGCGCCGGAAGGCGGAGAAGAAAGGAAACTGATGGGGGCCAATGGAGAAGGGAAAGAGGACGTTGGTGAACACCCGAAGAGGGCTGTAGGTGGAGATGGAGGAATTGAGGCAGCACGAGGGCCCGCGAGTTACTTCTATAGTATATACATTCTCACACACATACCTATATATCTACGTCGAAAATGCAACGGCGCCGACAATCGTATCTGTATTACGTCCGGTCGTGGCAATTTGCAATTCAACGCCAGCAACGAGAGAGAACGCCTGAAACGGCAATCGACGGTTCCGCTGCTGTGCAACCCCTCTCCTCAACCCCCTCCCACCGTCACTTCCCCACGTCACACCATCTCATATGTCTCGCCCACACCGCTCGCCACCCTTTATATCTATGTATGTGGACACAACTCATTCCCTCTCAAGCCTTCGCTTGGCCTCTCTCTCCCTCTCTCTCCCTCTCTCTCTCTCTTCTCCTCCCTCACTCTCGGACTCGTTCATAACCCGTTCTCCGCACCGAGCTTGTTCCTGACTAGGCTCCGCTGGTACCGTTGATACGTACTCGAGGGTACCTATACCGTCCCACCATGGAGCTTGCCGAGGGACTTTACGATCCGCGGGAATATCTCTCTGTTTGTGTGACATTGGCCCGCCATTTCTATATATATCAACTGCACACGGGAGGTACCTACTGCGTTCTATATGTCTCTCCGTTTACCTAATATACATATATTTCACCTATATGTGTTTATGTAAAGCGTACGGACCCTGTTAGCGTGTTATATATGGATTTATATATACATATATACTATAATGCGCGTACCTATGTACTAAGAGGACTTTGCCGGCCAACACTCCAGAAGCGGTTTCCTTTGCGTACACGTTACCCTGTTCCCTCTTTGCTTTCCCCTTTATGCTTTACCACCCTCATCCCCCCACCCTTACACTCTGGCGCTTTGGCAAGACAGTGGCTTAGACAGGACGCACGGTAGATTATTCAATCGGATCATCCGGACGGGATCGAGGCCACATACCCTTTATATTGTTTAACACCCTTTCGATAAAATATGACATTCCTTAAGGGTTCCTGTTATTAATTGGATCTCGTGTCACGGCTATTGACCACCTTGTGGTCAATATGTCCTAACTATCTACCCTCGCATTCTTGTACACGCCTGTGGGAGGTTTTTATTGCGAAATTGTGGTAGAGAACGGTACGGCCAAGGTCCAAACGAGTCCCAAATCCAATAATGGGAAAAAAATAATAGGGTCGTTGTACAATAAAGACACGGAGGTGGCTCTCGACTATTGGACAACCCTTAGATTCTCACACCTCCCCTCGTCGCTACTCGTACATAAGGGTGGCCGGCAAGGTGTTTTTATTATACAAAAAATATCGAAATACATATCTGGCGTAGAGATATTTTCTTCAATCGTTCGATTTACATACGCGAGGGATGAATATCAAGCGATTTTAATCTTTTACCTATACGACGCGATGACGGTCGTCTAAAATATTTCCTTGTATATTTTACGATAAGATTGAAAAATATGAAAATCTAATTATCAGCCGCCAACGTCGTGAATTTACCGGATATCGTTTACGAGGGAGCTTTCACGACGACTAAAGTACTCGTGCGTCGTTTGTGCGTGAGAGAATTTTCGAAAACCATCTCAAAGCGATCGGTACGCCGGCAATATCGGCGTGGCTATCCGATGGTATAGCCTCGTGTATACCGTAGTTACGGGTACATAGGAATCGAGACGATGTAGCAACGAGGCACACGGGTGCGAGGAGCTGAGGATCGATAAGTCGTCGCGGGGCTCGTACGATAGTGTGGTAGAATATACAGAGATTGAAGAAGGGAGACGGGAGAGCGCATTCGGCAGACGCGCAAGTACCGGCCCTCGTGCACATTGGAACAGCCATCCATTTTTTTTCATCCCTCGCGAATACCAAACGACACGGGCTACCTCCGCGTCCCTTCAAAGTCGATCGTATATTATCGGAAACTATAACACGCATACATATATACTTTCCTATACCGAACTCGACTTTACAACGAAGCGTAAGACGTGGATATTGATAAGAGGGTGCGGTCTCTATCTCAAAATTTTACATCGGACTACGTAACGAACGTCCATCATCGTGACGAGCGTGCAAATGTCACTCTGGATAGAATCGTGCCCGATACGCGATGATCGTATTTCGAAACATTTTTCCATCGGCGATCGTGTCCGGTATACGAGAAGCTCGGTATCGGCAGTCTGAAAACGCTATGGGCGTATACGTGCGATTCCCAGGGGGTTAAACGTTAAGGGCTACGATTTCAAGGTTCTTTTTTCGATACGCGTAATATTGGAATTGCCCTCTTGGACTCCCTGAGGTATGACAGAGCCCGTGGGATAGGACGAAACATTTTTCACAATTTTGTTTTCTCCATTGTAAATTCAACCGGATCTCGATATATGGGCGTATACACGAGCAAAGGCTAGATGTATTAAATAAATATCGATATTGAGTTTTTACATTGTAGGTACGTAGTATTATAATATACGCTACGAGAATAGACACGAACGTTATACATTTTTGCTTCGACATGTCGATAGACAAGACTTACACCCTATCGCCGAGTCATTACCAAGACGCAAGCAATGTTCGTGCTGTGTACGGAGACGATCGTTGAGAATCAGAATGGGAATGGGTTTGCTGTCGAGGACCGGAACCCGAAAGAGAAAGACACAGTCAGCTTGCGCTTATACAATATGCATGTATGTATATACGGTCCGGTTGTGGATGACCATAGAACTCTGGCCAGTGGCCAGTCGGCCAGGACTAGAATTCGCGCTTTACGACGAGGTATCTCCTTGTAACTGAAGCAACACGCCACTGTCCGGACAGTTATTTGGCTGCTAGATCCTATTTGCCAAGCAATCGGGAAACGTCGTTTCTCCTCCTGCGACTCTCGCTATTCTATCGTGCCTGAGACACCCTTAGTCGACCCCTCCAACCCTCTCTCTCGCTCTCGCTTCATCCCTCATTCGCTCTAGCTCTCTCTCTCTCTGTCTCCCTCCACTATCCTTTGTCTTCTGACTCTGGAATCCTCGAGTCAAGTTTGTATCAACCCCTCAAATGTGGTACGAGAGAGATGGTCCAAACGTTTGCATCGGGCCTACACTTGTATGCATAATTCCGCGCATCTTCCGTGAAATGGACTAGTTGGATTTTGTCGTTATTGATCTTTTGATAATACAAACATCCCGACGATATCATTCGGAGATTTCCATTTTATGGATAGCTCTGCTGAGCTTTAACGACCATAACTCCGAGAAGTCGGTACAGACTCTTATTTTCTCTCTCCCGCACTCTCTCTCTCTCTCTCTCTCTCTGTTATTCATTTTCATCTATCTCTCAAGAAGTAAAAAGGTTGTCGGCCGGTACGGTGAGGTTATATATAACACGGTAGGGAGAACTGGGAAGAGAGCAACGAGATCTATGGCCACCGTTTGTTCTGTGCGAAAGAGGTTTCATGTGTACCATTATTTTCATCCAATGCGCAATAAATTATACGACTGGGGTTCGCCATTTTTTCATTTATTTCGTTTTTTCCGCCCCCTCCCCCTCCTCTCTCCTCCCCAGACTCTTTCTCGTTCCTTCTCTCTCTTACTTCCTATCTCACGCACGCGCATTTTCATTCTTCAGCCACGTCGTTCGCATCGTCGTTTTATCAGTAAACGAAAAGTAAACCCAATGACGTGTCTCGAGGTATCAAGCGTCGTCATCAAGGATTTTGTTCGTGCGTTCTTCACCTCCCATTCGCGTTATTCTTTCATTTGTTTAAAAGTCGCTTTCGGAAAAGAAAGCGACTGGATCGAGGGAGGCTGTAATCTCATCCTCCATCTGGAAATCTCCCGGAGTCTCGGGTTTAACGGACTCGCGTTTAATGAAATACCCAAGGGCCATCATGGTACTCGAGTTACCTCGCCATTTTTTTCTCTTCTGCTTCCTCTCTCTCTCTCTCTCTCGCCCTCTCGCCCTCCGTCTCTCTCGGTGTATTTTATAGGACGGTAACGCCATCTTCTCGCAGAATTTATTGTTCATCGCATCTGAAGCTCACTCCCGTATGAATTGCTCGTGCCCGTTTCCAGATAAAATTCCGATATATTTCATTCGCGCGAGGTAACGCAGATGTATATAAAAAAATTAGAAACAAAAACAGAAATAAAAAAGGTGAATAAAAAAAAACGTTGAACAAATCAATTAAATTCACCTTCCATGATTGTTCAATCTTTTCCTATTTATAATTTATATAGATTTCGATTTTATATCATTTTTTAAATATAATTTGTTTATAAACAAATGAAACATTATATCTGACTATCGAGTGTTTATTTATTATCGACTTCGAGTGTTGCATCGATGGAACAAAAGTGTCATTTTCAAATTGCACAAAATTCGAAGACTTTTTGAGATAAGCAGCCAGGAAGATAAGAGATTAGAGATCGATCTTGTTCCGTATGGTGAACGATTATTTATCCTTCCACCGACTGTTTATTACTCACCGCTACCGGAAACGAGTCCTACCGTTCATTTTCCCCCGTTAGTCTGGTGCGTACCGGAACAGATCTATAAGTGGCTATGGACATACTAACGGACATCCGGATTAAACGGGGCGTGCTCACGAGCAACATCTTTCTCTCCCCATCCCTCTTCTCTCGCCGCGAACAGCATAAGCTTCCTGTTTTCACCCTCTTCGAAGCGAGAGCAAACATCTTCCTCCCCCTATTCTCCTGCTATTCCATTCCTTACTTTCCACCTCCTTCTCGTTCTTGCCCATCTTCACCCTCTGTTAACTCTCGGCAGCAACGCGTGCATATTTATACGTATTTCTCACCACCGTTAAAGTGTAACAAATCCGGAAGCTCATTTCGTACAAGCGTGTGTTAACTGTGAGTATACGTACACTTTAACGTAGACAAAGTATGGAAGGAAAGAGGCTTTAGGGAAGAGAAAGGGAGAATAGCAGGAAGGGGACGATAGAAACTGAGAGGGGGGGGGGGGTAGCGTAGAAGGAAGCGAACGAGAGAGAGAGAGAGAGATAAAGAGAGAGAACGTAAACTGGATAAAGCGTAAATTTAGAGGACCGTTCCTCTCTCCGGCGGATTTCTTGTCTCACGTCTGCCGGAAGTTTCTCCCTACCGCGTGCACGACTCGCGACTTTGGGAACGACCCTCAAGATCGTAGATTGCAATACCAAGCAGGAACAGATGAACGCGTATTCTACTCGTTTGATGTACTGCATACATATATATATATATATGTCTCAAAGATTTCACCCCCACCACCGAAACGCTCACTACAAATCTAGGACGAGCTGGTGAATTGGACTACCCCTAAAGTCACCGAGTGACTAAAGTTCTAGAGTAACTGTGGTTCTACATATATACACATATATATGTATGTATTTATATAAATAGTGGTTTTGAGAATGCTAGACGGATCCTCACGGTACTACGTGGAAGAGCGTGGAACCATCCGACTCGCTGTTGCGCCACTTCCAACAGTAGGTAGAGGCAACGAACGACTACCATAGGTGTACATCGCCTAGAGGCGTAACGGCGGATTTACCAAAGTACCTCCCAACGGGTGTGATATTAAAGGCGCAACTGTGCTTGCTGGTCGCCAGATCCGAATTTATAGTTGCCGGAACCCGTGGGAGATTCTCTCTCGCATTCTCGATCGTAATACCAAACCCAAAGTTGCCTCTATATCCTCGCTTTACTCTTTAAGCTTCTTTCTTGCGCTTCCTCTGCCTCCCTCTCTCGGTCTCTCCATTTTTCTCCTGGTTCATCTATTTTTCCTATTTTTAAAAAGTAACATTATTTGAAATGTTCTTTCGCCTGTCAAAACCCAACCCTTAAAAGCATCTCTAATTCAGTTTTCATCCGCAACTTCATCTGAAATATCTATCTCTGGTACTGCATCTCTATAACTGCTTCTCTTCCAAGAAGCTTAAAATAACTGTATCCTTTCTGGCCTTCGTGCCGCCATTGTGGACTGTACAATACCGCAGCTTTATACACGGATAGATAGATACACACATACACATACATATTTATATAAGTATATTCTGGGAAAGTGGGACATGCAAAGATTCGTCTTTCGTTTGTACTGCAGGGTATCTGTGTACCTCTCGGTAAAGCCCGAAACTCCTACTCACTGACTCTATGACTCTCGTACCAACGTTTTCCGACAAGTAGGTACACATAGAATAGTCAAGTTTGCGGTACCGCGAAGGTAGTCGGAGGTATAATATACCTGCTAATTCGCAAGACAAACTCATCTGTGGAAGAGATTCTTACACCGTGCCTGATATAGGTACTTTACCATATTTTCTCGATCTCTGTACACCCTCGAGTATTTATTATATATATATATATATATATATATATATATATATGCACATATGTATAATGTTTCCACATTGTAATATTTTATGCTAATATTCCACATTCTATGGTAATATTTCTATTACGATATAATGTATATTTTCTCACTACGTATTCTACTTCCTCGAATTACCTACTATTTTGTAGAACATTCATTTTTATAAAGATTATTGAGAAATTTAATACAAAAATTGAAAATTTTTCTTTTTTTCATCCAAAAAAGGTTTCTCCAGAAAATTATTAGCTAATACTAGTTGTTTACGTTTATTGAAATTTTCTTTTTACAACTTTCCTGAATATTTATATGAAAATGTATTTTTTTTTAATTTCATGATTTATTTATTACGCGATGAAAATTCAAGTGAGGAATTCTGACGTTAGAAGCAAATCTGAGACCACCAGATCCAACCTCATACTATTATTCCGAAGAATAGTTTATATGTATACAAACTATAATATATAAGTAATATATAAGTGTATAGAAGGATGATGTATAGACGGTTGCATAATATGGATATACGCTTGTATATACGGGATTTATTCCCAACCTCAGACTCGAGTAACCACTTTGTGTACGGAATATCCCAGCGACTTGAACATTTTTTTATGCCCTCGTATGATCTCAGCCTCGGTGAAGTATCTTGTGTGGGGAAACAGGTGGAAAAAGGGGATACGAGAAAGATAGAGAACCGAGAGCTTGCAACGATTTTGAGTCCGTCCGCGTGGCACAAGAAGTTCGATATATAAGAGAGACTTCCCGTGAATAGAGGACAAAGAGTTGGCGAGGCCTCCGGTAAGCATGCCCATTGTACACAGTACAGAAGTTTACCGAGAGACGAGAGTGTAACAGAGAGAGATACAAAAATGATCTCAGATATATCCGCTTGTATTTTTTACTATTACCAAAACCGCGATATGAACGGATCTTTTGGCCTAGCCGGGTGATATAAACTGAGAAAAGAAAATGGTAGCTGTCCACGAGAGAACCATGAAACAAGAAGATGCGGGGTCGGGAGGTGAGACAGACTCCGTGAAACTGTCGAGCTTTATTGCTTTTCATCCCCCCCGAGAAGAATGTGTATTTGGTTCAACACTTCTATTTTCGCTCACTGGCTGACCCATGTGTTACTTACACCCTCAACTCCCCTCCCCAACCCCCGTTCTCTCTTTGCGCGTTCGCTTATCCTTCTTGGCTTTGCAACATCCTATCATTTTTCATTCGGTTTTTACTTTTTTTCTTTCAACGAGTCCGTATATGCCCTGCTCCTTTTTATGTTTTCCACCGTTCCCATATGGGTTCGTCCTCTGAATCTCTAGGATCCGGGAATACAGCGTGTTCGGCGGATTAGCGAGCGAGTGCTTTACATGGAAAACTTGGTAACCCGCGAACAGTGAATATATACAGATGATAATAATGCGCCATGTGTGCCCGGGCTTAAACGCATCCCCTATTACAATAAGTGATCAGACCCTCGTGGTAATATATATGTGTTTGCATTTTAATATTTGCATAAAGGCATTAATTCATAAATATGTATGCGAGGTGTCCGAGAAAGTGTGGACTAAACGAAATAGGGCGATAGTGGAGGTCTATCGCCCTATTTCGTTTAATAGTTTAATTGGATTCATTCTCAAAACACTTTAACTCTACGGATATCGTTTCGATTTTTGACAGTTCGAAATTTATGATAAACTTTCTATTGGTTTTCTCAATTGGCGTATTTCGCGAAGAATAAATTTCATACGAAAAAGAAATCGTACCTAACCCTATTGATTCAATTCTTTTTCAATTGTTTCTTCACCATTCCTATGGTAATGATTTCGTGGAGCTAGTGTATGAATACAGATTTCATGTAAATATTTCATTTTCCGAAAACAATAAATCGTTTTTTAAACGATTTTCGCTGAAAAAAAACCCAGTACAAAAAGTTGAAAGCATATTGCAAAAAAGTTGCCTACTTTATCGAAATTTTAACGAAATACGAACCATCAAGTCGCTCTCAACAATGGAAAAGTTATGAATTTTTTGAACACACGGGGATTGTGTGTTGGAAATTGTTTGTCTTTCAAATTTTTAATTATCGACAGCACGCTCCACGATTTATTTTCAGTTCACGAGTCTTGATCAGTCATTCGATTACTAGCGAGGTCAAAAAAAGCTGTAAAATAGCAAATCTATTTTAAAAACGATTAAAATAAAATAGTCAAAACATCGAATTGCTATTTGAATTTATTGAACAGTAGAGAGGGAATGGGCGGGGGTAGTTTAAGTGAATAAAAGAATACATAGATATATGCGAATGGGAATGCATGGCTTTCCTACAAATAAACGAGGGCAAAGGGACAAAGACAATCAATTCCATTTGAAAATTAACTCAACCGTATCTAATGACTCTCTATATCCTTTTCAATTCGCACACTCGCCCCCACACAGACACACACACCCACATATATGAATAAATCTACATAAAGTAGATCGCAGACCCGTGGCATTGCTACAAATACCCTCGAGGCAAAGAGACAAATCGGACATATTCCAGTTGAAAATGAACTCTAGCGTATCTAACATCGTTCTATCGTCCTTACGATTTCGCATAGGTGCAATTGTTGGACGATAATGCATATAGCGCGATGGTTGAACGTGCCTTGCCGTACGATAAAATAAGTTCGTACCCAGTTTTCACGTGTTCCTAATTTACAATGAGACCGTTGCGTCACTAATATTTAACGTTTTCATACGGTGAAAGTTTTTGGGGACTTATGGCGATTACACTATTATATCGTCGGATAAATCTTAATTCGGGTGCACTAGATTTCACGAGTTGGCGAAGCTTTTCACGTTTCCTCATTCAGCCACTCCTTCGTCTCGGTTTTTCGCGCTCTCCCGCTCAAGTTCTGCCAAACGTACCTGGAAAATACAGACTGGCTGCGTACGTGCAGTCGGAAAATAATAAAATATCCACGTTACGGCGTAATCTCTCTTTCTACGCTTGTATACCCGTACTTGTTCTCCGGGCTATACGTTCGTCGAGTTTACTCAACTCTCGACTCCTTCCGAACCTCCTTTTATACCTACTGAAAACCTCTTTCTTTTTCTCACTCACTCACTCCCCTTCCCTTTTACTCTTACACTCCTTTCGCAGGCTCTCTCTGACTCTTGCTTGTACTTGATTATAGTTTGAACGTAAGAGCCACAGGCTTGTTGCAAGGTCCATGCTCAGTAGGATGGAGAAAATTTATGTACACACCGCAGCTGCTTGTTCCCTCTGCTCGAACAAAGTTTCGCAGGGCTGCTCACACCCGATCGTCGCTGTATCCGATACGTTATATACGTATGTGTTATCCCAAATACACATGTACACTCGTACACACACACACACGCACACCCACCCACACCCACACACACACACACAAACACACACACACACACACACACACACACACACACACACACACACACACACACACACACACACACACACACACACACACACACACACACACACACACACACACACACACACACACACACACACACACACACACACACACACACACACACACACACACACACACACACACACACACACACACACACACACACACACACACACACACACACACACACACACACACACACACACACACACACACACACACACACACACACACACACACATATATATATATATATATATATATATATATATATAACTCACCCCTTTGAGAAGTGATCATTTGGTGATAAGACTCGAGACAATGGACGATCGATGAATGAGCTTTTTTGCTCCGATAAGTACGTGATACGTGTCTTAAAAAAGGTAATTTTTCACCCCCGATAGAGCGAGTGTGCCTGGTCGAAAAATTCCCAATCTTTTATGCTCTTTTGTCTTTCGTTAAGTACGCACAACGCGTTTTAAAAACAGTTATTATCGTACGTTTGATTAAACAAGCGCGATAAGTACGGTCCAATTCTTTATGTACCTGCATTGTTCAATAGGACTTATCATCATCCTGTGTACGTTAGGTAGATATTAACATACGCAGTAGTAGCTCGTTGATCAATACGTAAGGTCTTAGAGCCTCTCGATATCGTACCACAGCGATAGGGATTTTCGTATCTCGTCGTTTCCAAACAGTAGATCGCTGCTCCGAGTGAAGAGCTTATTCACAGTATGAGACAATACTCGTCTATATAGTTCAACGAAGTGTACGATTTACTCGTGCATTGCCTATTGTGCACTCGAGGTCGATACACAGGCTAGTCTGCTTGCGACGAAATGGTAAAATATCTCAAGAAACGATCGTTCTAATCGACAACTAATCATAAAAAACTTATCAGTTGAAACGAGAAAAATAATTTAACGCTCGTCGAATTTCAATTTCAACCTATTAATTTCCATCGTTGATGCACGATAAAAAATAATAGTTACGAGGGTAGGTAAGTCGTTCGCAAAGTGTCGTCGTAATTGTTTAATCGACGCGATGTCGCGTTGCATTCGATCGTAACCGCGATATACAATCGTATTAAAACGAGATGATTTTATTTTGCTTTATTTGATCGTGCGGCAATAAGAGGCTCGTGTCGCTCTTGTATCTCGGCACGATACGTCGTACGATAGGCATTTATATACATATAGGTATATCGGCACTGAGGTAGGGTTGTACGGAAGAGGAATTACGGTAATTTGAAGATGGAGCGTACGTAAGACGGTATAGGTATTGGCCTATGGATGTTTACGTTGTACACCGGTGTATCAAATGCCGACGCACGTATTTCACAGGGTGTATACGGTGGACAGGAGGGTGGCAAGGCGACTGGTACGTACCAAGCGACCGGGACACATCCAATGTAGCTATAGTACTGCAAATACGTTGTATATATATATATATATATATATATATATATATATATATGTAACGTCGTATATACATATATATATCACTATATATATATATATATATACATATACATGGGAGACGCTTACTCACTGCAGTGCCACCACTAACGGATCCGTACGTGGTCAGGTGCAAGAAACGCGTAAATTTATGGGACGTACGTGAAAGACGCCAACACATCGAGCGAGCGAGGGAGCGAGAGACGCCCTGGGCAACGGCGGCTGAGGGTGGGAGGAAGACTCGCAAGAGCTTGAGTTCGAGCTTGCCATGCCGTTTTAATCCATCCTCGTCCCAAGGGTAGAGACCAACGTTTCTAGCTAAATAAATACTTATATGCCTGTAACTAATGCTACCCTACGGTAACATTGACCCACCAATCGAGACATTGGTTATGGCTACCGGTTGCGGGAATAATAATGTAGCGCGAGCTTCCCCAGATTCATCGTGCAATCTTAGCCTACATTATGCATAGACGCTCGGATATTTTTCTTCTATTTTATTCGTGCCAGCGCGAGATAAATAGCTGAATTTTAAGGCGAAGTTGCTCTCGACCTTAATTCTTTTGAATAATGTTTGAAGAAGAAACGATTATATTTTTTTATGAAAGCTTTTCAGGTGAATACTATTTTATTTCGATAAACCAGAATCTTTCTTATTTTATCCATCTTAATAAGTTTTTGATTTTTCGTAATTTTGTTTACTTCTAGTCAATAGTTTAATCTTATATTTTAATGAGTGTTTTTTCGTTATTGTATTTTATTTATTCTATCTCATTAAATTTTGTCGAGTCCAAATTATAACAGTAATTTCCTTCTTATATCCTGCTGATTACAATCTCGAATGGTAATTGTTTTTAGTCGTCTTCGATACGTCAGAGATGATCTATAAAGTACTTGATCGATGTCTGGTGTTCACTGTCATGACACCAGTGCTATCCACATGCGTTTTTCGCCGGGTCCGTGTCAGTTACGTTCTCGTAATTGTAATTTCGTGACAATTGTGAGAATGATTATCACGCTGTGCATGGTATGCAATTTGTAAAACGAAGTAAAGTGATTCTTATTCCCAGGATTTTTATGTTTGTTCTCGTGTCGCGGATTTTGTCTTCTCTTTACTCTTCCACCTTCCTGCACTCCTAACCTCTCTCTTAATGCCTGAGAGACTTTTCGCACCCTTCTTCGCCTACACACGTCGGCCTTTTCCTTTACCCGTGAATTAATTAAGTAGAACGTGTAAAGTGGCAGTTATCGACAAGGTGCATGCTCAGTATCGTTCCGTTAACAAATTATCTTTTCAATTTATTAATATGCAAATATTAATTATTAGATCCGGGTTTTTTGTGTGGAATGCCTAACATTGGGGCGAATTGTTATCAGTGATGATAGCGTCACCGAGGACGTAGGATATTTTAGCTCGACGAGTAAGCATCGCCGAAAATTTCATTTTACCGTTCTAAAGTTGTCTCTGGATCTCCGAGTATGTAATCTCTGCTTTTTGTTGTCTCTATGAGTGTTTGCGTGGAATCGAGTGCGACTTGTCGACTGTATATTTATTATCGAGTAATTGTAATATTGTCTCGAGACCGTCCATTTATTAATTCATCTCCCATTATTTTTTATTTATTTACCGAAGGCACTTGTTCATTTTCGTATCATTTATTCATCGTCCTTTCCATTATTTCTTGCATTTATAATTTCCACAGCAGAGGATCCATTTATTTATTTATGTATCTTCTTATTTATTCATTCGTTGATTGAATTCTGGAAAAAAATGGACCGCATTGATATTAAGTGTGGACAATTAATCCGAGTAATACCTTCTCTCGGTCCAATCCCTCCTCCCACCCACTCTACCATTCAGCGAGACCGCAGCAAGATGGAAAATAGAAGTTCGCGCGATTCCGCCAAGAAATTTTTCTCCGGTACGAGAGCACCTGGCGCTCGGCTTCTTTGAACGAATAAAAATGAGGAAAATCCACCGTGAATCTAAATCTCGTTACAATACAAATATATATATAACTGTATCGCTTTATATATTTTTGCACAAGACCATAGTTGTAAAAGATTATAAAGATTACAGGATTTTTCATTCGTCATTGAAACAAACACGAGACAAAATATTTGTTAAACGACCAAAACGATGAACTACGACTCGATCGGAAGGGATGGGCGCGACACGCATATAGTAATTGTGGCGCAAACGCGAACTCTGTATTTTCGGTACACGATATCGCATATACACATAGCATGTACCACTTGCAATCAGTGAAGGCCCAGAATGCGTTTTATTTCGAGGATAAAGCACTCGACCAATCAAGAGGGTGGCGGATTACATCTTATGGCTGTGATATAAAGCTCGGGCGGTTTTTTTTTCTCCCGCTGGCAAGCTCACAAACCGCGCGCTCTCGCTCGTCGCGACTCGTAGATAAGAGTACGAGTAGCGGCTTTATCGCTCTATGGCCTCAAAGCTGATTGGCAGTGTGCCCCCGACGGCTTTCCTTCATCCTATATACGTATATACTCGTCTCGCCCCTTGCTACAGGAATAAGAGGCGGCGCGAGGTGCAGCGTGTCAGGGATTACGGTGCCGTCGTTGCGGGCCATAGCTCGGCAATCGTGACGTCAATTTGGAAAGTTCGCACGGGGTGAAACGTCTAACGTCGCGAAATTGCTTTAATTGACCGAGAAGCCTGATAATGAAACGGGAATATATGGAACAACGTTGTGGTAATCGTAGCTTTATCGATCGCTTTCGAGAGACTAATTGTGTGTCAAGATCGATTCGTGACTTACCTAATGAGAAATCAGACTTTGAACGAAGGTCTTTACATCAAAATTTGTTAATAAAGAAGTATCCATTTGTATGCAGAATAGAATTTTATTAATCCTCACGAGTACATTTATGATTTAGTTCGCGTATGCTGGATATTTACATATCTACCGACGGTCCTTACGTAAGGTGGTCGAATTTAACGCCTCTACATTCTCTTCCTCATATACGATTTAACAAATTACAGAATCGAGTAAATGGAGATCGAAATACCGCGCCACTTCGCTGTTTTTGCAAAACGTCAAAATTCGACGATTTGACGTTTCAACATTGTAAAGGAGTCGGTCGAATGTTCGACGATCCACGAAATCCGAGGTGTCGTTTAGCTCGATTAAATTTAATAAATATTTAAACAAATGCCCTTTGTAACGTGATTTCCCACTCGAGCGTGAGTGTGTTTATTGCCAAAGCGTTCGGATGCATTCAGAATGAAAAAAAAAACGTGAGTAGGTATGTCGAGGGAGATCAAGGACGCTGTTAAACACGGAAGGAAGATAAGGTATACGAGAGGTTACACGACTCTCGGGTAGTTTGTCGACATCCGATTATTTGCGAATGGTACACGAGTCAAGGGGTGGGGCTCGTTCAATCGCAAAATCTTTATGTATTAAATAACGTCCCATCCCTCGGGGATGCGTGAGTCGTAAAATACGAGCTTGTGGTAAGGTCCATTGTCCCGTTCCTTGTTTACGTTTGGCGAGCAAGAGAGTAGGTCAGTGGAGTAGGAAATCTTAAAGAGAATATCATCTTACAATTGGGCATCTCGGATCCTTTGTAAGCTCGTTGCGCCATCTGCTGGGAAAGATGTGTTCGAAAAATGAACCTCGCGCATATACCTATATACACGTATAACGACAGATCTGTTGTTATACGCTAAAAAAGTATAACGACAGATCTGTTGTTATCGCTAAAAAAGAATTAATAAAATTATTCATGTTCTGTCGTTAGTCACAGATCTGTCGTTATACCTGTATCTCGAATACCAACGTGAATCATTTTATTAATTCTAATTTAGCGATTCGATATCAATTAAAATCCGATATAAATTCTCTAAATAAATTCCTTATCTTTGCAGTTAAATAAATAAACCCCTCTGGATATTGAACTTCGTATATTGCCACCAGCGAATTTAGCTAGATGTCCGCAAGTCGAAATTGGAATGTTTGGGGGTGGTTCACACGGCGGGACAAGAATCGTGCCCCCAAAACTGGTGACTTGGTTTTACCATGACAACGGCGAGTAACGGACACATACCTCGTCGCAAGATTTTACGTACAGACGTAACGTATCTGACGTAAAATGCTCTAAAATACGGACATTTAAGAAAAATTAACCTCCCTCGTGAGAAAAAAAATATACCTCCGTGTAAAAAATGATTTTAAATCTCCCATCTTTGTATCCTACTATATGTACAAGACGCATTCCAAAACACATCACCCGTTTGTTTTCAAACTTTCGAGTCTCATATTTCGGGTTCGATTTTCAGGATAGTCTTTGTTTCGTCTCGATGGAGTTTGTAAAAAGCGTATCAGTTACCATATAACAAAAAGTATAATAAATATAGTTAAGAGATCACGCCTCTAGCGTGAGAATCCGCATTAATCCGGGTATAAGCACACGAGTCGTTGGTCGTGCACGGTGGGTTAGACAGGACGGAGAATGAAAATTGTGTCTATGTTTACATATATATATATATACATATTTATATATACGTTTGCAGCGAAAGCACCGAGTGTATATGTATCGAAGGGAGGGTTTTCGATACGTATGGGAGATCACGGGTAGTACAGCGGGCGTTGGTGAGCAGCGCGACGCTGAGAGAGGCGAGAGAGTACGAGCGTAGCCCGCCGTAATCGAGATTAGACACGGGAGCTTATCGACGAGAATTAAGCGGCTTACCGGGAGCTTCGAAACGACCCGTACCTATATACACTACGTCTATATACATCCGCTTGTCGAGAGACTTTATATATATATATATATATCTATATAGATTTGCATGTATCTCTATACAAACGTGCATTCGCACAGACCGTACCTTTTTGCTTGTTTGCCGTGAGTGTGCATGCACGGCGAAGCTTTCGCTTAACTTCCGGTTACAAAACTCCTCTCTCGATGTACCGAACGCACACGACTGTTTCCACGTCGGGAGAGAACGACATACACACATCGTCGGATATTTATTTTTCGCGATCGGTATATACACTATCCATTTGTTTCGACGCAATGTAGAGACTCTCAGTTTTTGTTAAACGTTAAACCGTCGAGAGGTATACGTTCAAGTGCGTTTCGGCCCTCGTCAAAAGTCGATCAAGTGCATGCGCGTATCGCGGGAAAATTTAATCGCGCCAATTGCTTTCCCGACTCACCCCCACGGTCCCACGCACTTTTCCTACGTGAAAATATTTTTCGACATATTTTTCACCCCAATCTATTTCGTTCGATAACGAACGACGCAACAATTCTCGAGGTTGTTTGTTCATCGATCGGTACAGTATTTTTGTTCGCGATATACGGCTGTGTTGTAAATGCGTAATCAAACGAGAATAAAATCACGTCGAAGCTTCCACTGTAGCGTATGAAATAAAGGCTTTGTTCGCGTGTTCAATCAGTTTCGATTTGTTGGATGACGTATATAACACGATTGTAAAATTTATTGCGACCCAAACCACTCGATTAATACACGAGTTTCAATGCGAATAATAATTTATAGTCAAGTCGCTAACTCTAACGCTCTAATGCTGTATTTGACGTAAACTTTTAACGTGTTCTTTTGAAATAAAATATTTTTCCTCTAGGTATTAGGTATCTATATTACATCATATGATTTCCACCCGGATCAATGGACCGTGCACTCTCATTTCTCTCTTCATCTCGTTTTGTGGATATCCATAGTTCTATCTTTCTCTCCCTCTTTATACCTATATATGTATAGGCATGTTGAATTATCATTCGAGAGAGAGAGAGAGATAATCATTTCGTATATATACGATACGAAACGATACGATACGATTATCGTTCGAGTGCATAAAGGACGTACGTTATTATCAGACATATTTAGTGAAAATAGGTGCACAATCATCATACGTCAGAAAAGTCGCTCTCACGGTGTGGGACCGGTCGACGAGTCTGGCCAGTAGGCTCTGGTACGGTCATTGCGTATCTTGTCATACACTATACAAACGCTGACAAGAGCAGCGACAGAGTAGCGTTATCAGTACGAAACGCATCGTCCGACACACTACTCTCGCTCGGTCTCCCGCCAAAGCCCTATACTATAATATATATGATATTATTACGAGCAAGCGGGGGCTGATGTTGCTGATGCGGGTATTGCGCGAGTCCTCGCAACTACCGTCACTGATGCATATATAACTGGGCCTGACTAGAGGAGACTCGGCCTGCGTATAACAAGCTATAACTTTGTTGGAAAAGCGTACTGAATTATTCATGGCCGGTGATAACCTGCGAGTTTCAAAGCACGTAGCGAGATAGCGAGGGCTCGGCTACCTCTCGTACTTTCCGTCGGTTTACCTTGCTTCTTTTTCCAATTTTTTCGACCCGTTTTTTTTGTATTCTTTCTTTCTTCGAGGCATACAAATATTACCGCAGCTACATATTTAATAGGAATTCGATTCGCGATGTGCTCTTTTCCGGGGCGATTAGCTCCTCTTGCCTCACCGGCGCGGCGGTCCTCTCTCGCGTTATCTTATATTAATGGAATTTTTTTTTCACATGTCTTTCATAAATGAGTAATTTTATTATTTCCATTCGTTAATAATGAAATATAAATTTTGTCTGTGGCGGTGGTTGTATTTTTAATTTATTTATGTAAGCTGGAGCATCGGCGCAGGCTTTTGCTCCAATTCCGACCGTTATTTTATATACCGACGCACGCACACAAACACACACACACACACACACACACAAACACACACACACACACACACACACACACACACACACACACACACACACACACACACACACACACACACACACACACACACACACACACACACACACACACACACACACACACACACACACACACACACACACACACACACACACACACACACACACACACACACACACAAACACACACACACACACACACACACACACAAACACACACACACACACACACACACACACACACACACACACACACACACACACACACACACACACACACACACATATATATATATACGTATGTATGTATGCATATAATAAACGAGGAGAGTCGAATCAACTTTTTTAATCCCCCGTCCCGTCGAAACTTTGAAAAACGCTTTTAAAAAGAGCGAAATAAACCTCTTGGCGTGGTTGTTTATGCAACTTCTCCTATATGCATCTGAGAATATCAGCCTCGAA
Source organism: Netelia inedita (assembly GCA_964017225.1). Classification (NCBI taxonomy): domain Eukaryota; kingdom Metazoa; phylum Arthropoda; class Insecta; order Hymenoptera; family Ichneumonidae; genus Netelia; species Netelia inedita. The sequence continues at coordinate 9,660,825 of OZ024921.1, forward strand.
ACTCGCCAAAGGTAATTTTTCTCTTCCTTTTCTGAAATATACATATATATATAGTCTTGAAAATAATTATCAAGACGGCAACACTGAAGGGCGCACAAGTCTCAGGAACGATGTTATAGCCGGCTAGGTAATATCGTAATATCGGGCGAAGACAGGAGCGAGCGGTACCTATATAGGTATATGTGCATGTGTAACGGAAGACATTTCCCATATTGAATCCGTTCATCAGCGACTAACGAACGATTGTGCGCCGATGGATTGTGCGATCGTCGTAAGTAGGGGGTGGAAATGTTGCGATTTAATCACTCGAGACATTTTCTAAATGCTCCAGGCGTAATGTTAGATCTTGGAGCGAAATCCGTTCGAGAAATCCATATGGGTTCAGTAAATAATTTTTAAGTTCAATCAAAATGTAAAAAAGAAAAATGTATTAGAACTTTATATTTGGGTGAATAAAAAATTGAAATTATAATTGACCATAAAGTTCAGTAAAACTTCGTCAAATTCTATTTCTGTCTTTACCACGTGATCAAAATCCTACTTAGATCGTCGCAATCGAATCTTGAATTTCGAGACTAACAATGATAATTCTTTGTATATAAAAAACCGTCACAATTTTGATATATAAAAAAATACCAGGCTGGAATGCAACAAAAAGTCAAGTGGATACACGAATGCGGATATATAGCTTCCTACCTACGTTCATATTAATGCAAACGCTACACGCGTTTTACCACTTGTACCTATATTCTATATTAGTGTGTACCAGGAGTAAAGGACTGTAGAATTTACGAGCAAAAACACAGAGAGAAAATGAAATTTTGCATGCAACTCACGCGCCAATGGATTTTGCATGTTTGACACGAGGCTGTATGTCGCGTATAAGCGCTTGCACAGGTGACATGCCCGACTTCGTTTTATATATATTTGCAGATCACTCGGTTGCATCGCTGTCGGCTTATCGCATGGGTACAGCGTACCTACCCTCGTACACTGCTAGGTTCTTATATTAATAAGGTGGAAGCATATTTGAGTACAACACTGAGTAGGGAAGATGCGCACAAAACTAGGTAGGTCTTCCAAAATGCGCATTACAAGTACCTATTTGTTAGAATGTGTAAGTGCCAACCTACTTCCCGACTGTCAACCACCCAAGGGTAGTCGGCTCGTTTCGGTGACGCAAACGGTTACAAGATAGGACAAAAACCAAGTTTTTTTCTGCGTTGGTTAAAAAAATTCAAAGTGTACTAGTTTTGATTACTCGAGTATGTGTAGAATGGGGTTTTCTAAGTTTTGTGTCATGTTTTCACTAGTAATGTGATTCTTATCTTCACAAACTCACGGCTGCCTGCATTTTAATTTTGAGATTATAATGATAGAAAATTAAAACGTGTTTTTGGGTAAAACTGGTGGGGTAGGGACAAACACGATTTGTACTAGTACAGTCCTATGGGTAGTTTGCGAGGCTCTTATTACTCTGATGCTTGTCAGGAATAATTTTAGATCTTTTCACGGATTAGAGATTGTAATTATTACTTATTATAAGCAGAGGTTGATTAAAATTTTAGTGAAAGATTCAAAACACTAAATTTATAATTAGTTGATTATTGTCGAGATTGATTAACGTTTAAAAAAGTCTGCACCTTTACATAAAGCTTAGATATTTTGTTGAATTCTATTTAAGTTGATTGATCTAATTATTTTCGGCTAAAGCGGGTAATTCAAAGAGTTTTCTTTTTTTCCCTTGATTATTGAAGAAAATGACTATTTTTGTTGATGATTTCGATTTTCGAAATCTTATTGGATAAACATTTCCCCGAATAAAAATGTAAGTTACATTTACGCTCGTAAGTCTGTTTTATTAAACATCTCCCTTAACTTACCCCTTTTAGGCTGTTCTCCCCTACATGCTCTTTCACTCTGCTCCTTCCATATCTTCGTTATTCAATTTATCGCAATATTACTCCAATCACAATCTAATTATAATAATTGAAAAGCGAGAGAGAAAAAAACGTTTTATCGCGACAGATTTTACGTTATATATATGTACATAATATGTATGTATGTGTAAATAACGAACAAATCGAATATCGAGCCGACGAGATTAAAATGACAGCGGACTGCAGCGATGTGCGACAATTGGACTTTACGCTGATAGTTACCCGTTCATTTTCCCCCTGATTGCGTTCTCTTTGCAGAGAAAATGCCCAGGGGACTGCTTCAGATTTTTTCTCACCGGAGTGAGTTAGGCTGGAATCTCGTTGCTGCGAACAAGATTCGGATTGGTCAAAAAAAATACAACTCCTCTCTACACCGCAATACTATCTTCTCTCTAAATATCTATCAATCTCTAGACATCTCGCTATCTAGATCCCCTCTAGGCACACAAGTCGCGAACTAAATCCTGGCTGACTACACGTATGTACATACTACTCAATATAGATAAAAAATGAGAAATAATCGTATCTCGGCGTTCCGTTACATCGATTACCGCGACTAGTTCCGTTACAATACCGAGGAACCCACCCTGGGAATAGCGTCACATCGTTCCGCCAGCTACGATAAAAAATCGGAGCGTTCTATTATTATTATCAATCGTGCGAGTTAATCGCGAATTCCGAGCTTTTCTCCATCCTTCGAACAACATATATATATATACATATTTTTATAATAAAACAAGTTCAGCTTTATATACGATGTACAAGATTTCGCATCTATCGCACGATACAGGTGGCCTGTATATACTGTACATAACTCAGCATGTATTTCGCAACGACGAGACGGCAAACGAGAAATCGAACTTCTCGTGCCAGGTTTCTGCCATATCGTCACTTCATATACATATACTTGCGTATGTATGAACCGATGTGGGTATAGAGGGTTGGCGAGAACCGGGTAGAGTATGAACGGCGTAATGCAGGTACAATAGGTACTATAGAAAGGCGGGGAGGGGTTGGTAGGGGCGGAGGGGGTGGGTAAGGCCAAGATGCTGCACGCGGTGGCTCGATACATAAATCGCATTACCGCACTCTGCCAAGAGCCAGGTGAGCGTGGGGAGAACACACAGATACACACACACACTTAACCGAGAAGAGAAGCGATATACACTGTGTAATATTCGATGTGTCGAAGATTAGCTCGATTCCCGAAAACGGTTAAGCTCAAACCCTCCACCTTGCACAGATTGTGTATACAAATTGATCGATATATGAATGAGTACATAGGTATATCGAGAAGTGCGTACGTCAAATGTATTTGACAATAGTTGAGTTAATTATAATTTTTGATCAATCGTGAGCAACGTTCCTCGTAAATTCCTGCTTTAACGAAGTTATAGCCATTACTCGCTCGTCGTATCGAAAGTTAGTTTGAAATAAAACTAGGCTGATTAGTTTTCCAGTTTTGAGAATATTTTTCCTATTATTCATCGTTAACGTTGACAGTCGCTTTTTGTTTTTTGTTTTAATGAATTTTCATTATTTCGTGCCGGAATCGATATTGAAAATAGTTTAACGAGACGACCGATAGGTCCGCATATTTTTATCGGTCTTACGGTGATTTTTCTTTATCGTACACGACCCGCGACTAAAAATACGATACTATTTTGAAACTCGTCGCATAACGGAGAGAGCGGTCGCTTCGACCGTGTAATTGTTGTTGTTGAGCGAAAGAAATTGAATTTACTCTCATTTCCCGTTGAGAGTTCCATCGTAGAGAAATAAGAATTAAATATTCAATATCAGCTCATAAAACGTACGAGTGCACTTGAAACTTGCGCGAAATGACGTTGTAAGTAAAAAAAAAACGAGCGTTATTTTTTAACGTCCGTATCTCAAGAGAATTTAACGAAGTGGAAGGGGAGTAATGGCGCGTGGATTTCGTGACCGAGTGATTCTTTTTTTCGTTTTTTTATTTAAGTAAATTTAACTTCGGCCCTTATCGAACATCAAAGTTTCGACGGGAGAGAGTTTCAGTTCTCACCGGCATTAAACTTGCCAAGTACAGAGCATATGGCGTCTAGTACGAAAATTGATATATTATGCACAACCCTACCACGTCTTACGCGAGAAGCAAGTGGTTACGGTATATAGTGCAACGGCAGCAGTAGTAGTAGTAGCAGCGTGTACCAAAGCTTCTATAATCGCGGGGAAACCCTGTGTGAGCGCGATAAAATATACCGATTTCGAGAAATCCCACGTTTCAACTCCCCTCGGTGTACGTACCGTATATGCAGCAAACCCGAAGTGGGTGGAAGGTGGCAAGTGAATTTGGTTAAAATTCGAGCAGCCCGTGATAAGGTTCGGGGGCAGTGGGGCGAAAAAGGGACGGTGGCAAGAGGTGGTGGGTTAGGGGTGGCGAAGGGAGAGGGGATGAGGGGTCGCGACGTAATAGGGGTGCTACAAAATGTACGGATCCCTTTTACCCTCCTCTCATCCGAATGTAGATGATATATATAGATGTATATATATATATATATACATCGTCGACTGGTACGTGTGACGGGTTTTCCAGAGAGCTCTCTCGCGCAATCCCAATTTAAAACGGGAGTAGTATAGCGCCAGTCGAGGGAGCCGGCAGTAGCGTGTTGCGGAGCCCCGGTCGGATAAATCGGCGGGCATTAATAAATTCCGATTAGCGTCCGGACTAAAGCTTTGTGAAATACGCGCTCGTGGCGCATACCCACGCGCACACACACATACACACCGAGACACGTACCGGTTTGACTTTATAAATCTAATATGATCGAGACCGCTGTGCACTCCCTTCGATTGTCGACAGTCGAAAATTTCAATTTCTATATATAAACTTGGCATTTTCCTGGTGATTGCCGCCCAAACGATAAAAGAAGGAAGGCGATCGCGATATAAATGCGTTATGCGTAATAAAATGCCCTACTTCTCGCTTTAGACGATGTATTTTTTTATGACGCCTTGAAAAAGTCGATTTTTTATTCTTCGGGCCCAATATTTCGGTAAATTAAATCGCCAGTTTTGTAAATTACGACGTAGTTTGATAGAAACGATATGATCGATTGTCAATAAATCTAGAGTTTACAATGGCGAAATGAATATTTAATTATCACTGTTATTATTGCATGGGTGAAATTAGATGTGAACAGGCCGGATAAAATATTGTTTAGCTTGACAAAAATGTCATAACGATAATTATATATTTATTTCGATTCATCTAACTATAGATTATTAACAGTCGATAACTTTTTAGCTTGGTGTTTTTTCAGGATATTCACGTCTATATTATTAGACAGTTTTATGATCTTACGAAAATACGCGTATATTTATAACATACCTGCCGATATAAATTGGAAGAAAATACACGTTGAACGAGAATGCGAAGGAAAATGAGAATTGAGAAGGAACGAAGGACAAAGATGCGAATAAGGAGTCTTTCAAGTTTATAGCTAGTCCTCAGTTGCAGTATGATACTTTTGTCTTTTATTCTTTCCGAAGCCCCCGGGCGCGGTGACCGCCCTTGCAAGGACACGAAAAATGCGTTCATACAATCCTGTAAAAGAAAATATGAGAAAGTTCATAGGAAAAAGTAGACAGAAAAGGGAGAAGAAAATAAAGTGTGGAGGATTTTGTAGCAGAGATAGGTCCACCCTTAACCAGCCAGCCATATCCGGCACTATATTCCTGATTCGTCCACGACTTTGATGTATTATTTCATATTATAAGGAAGAATACTATGGAAAGTTTCAGTCCTTTACATTTATGAGTTTTCGAGAAATTCAACCTTAAAAATAAACATTCAAACGGACTTCTTCGTAGGAACTTTTGAATAAATTTAAAAATGTAATATTTCTGTCGTGTTTGTGTTTTTTTCTTCTTCTTGCTTTTGCAACTCTTTTATTTCAAAAATAAAAATATCTCATCTTAATATTTATCAAACGCAAAGTTGGTTTCTGCGCAAAACATTCTTTTTAAAAAATGATAACTGACTCCTTTAGAGCGAAACGCGAATGAGCTGTACATCCGACGCATCGATGCTATTTATATTTTCGTTTTTCGAAGCTAATATTTTATCCAAGTGCCGGAGGAAAATTTAAATTTAAGAATAAAAAATGTCCCGTTCTCGAAACATCGTACTGCATTCTACGATTCAGACCCGCACGCCGAACTCTTTCGCATATTTTAGTACGTTGCGTTTATTTAGCATCTTAAAGAAGATTTTTTGTCTCCTTACTTCACTGTTCGGTCGAGACGTTGTTTCACACAGCGACGAACAGTCGTGATAACGGGAACGACGTAGTCAAGAGGCTCGAGGCCACCGCTCGAATAAGTTATACAGAACATAGCAAGTCGGAAGAGAGTCGAGTTTGCGGACTGAGACGGAGGATTGTTGCGGAAAAGAGACGTTGGTGGGCGGATGAATAAAAAACGGCGGGGAGTCCGTACGTAAAACAGAAGCCAAGTGGAAATAACCCCGCTTCAGGCCCGAATACAATTATATAAGAACTCGTGGAAACAGCGATGAAAATGTGCGCTCTGTCTGACTGTACGGAGAATCTCTCGCGACGTCGACATCGAACAAAGAACCGGAGAAAACACGAAAATACGGAAAGTACTTGCCGAGAAAGAGAGAGAGAGAGAGAGAGAGAAAGAGAGGAAGGACTTGGTATACTTGGAGAAAGAAATCGAGAGAGAAAGCCGTTGAACCGACTGTAAGAGGTCGTGAGACGAGACGTACAGAGAAACGTGGGTACGCGCGGGGCTTACGGGGGTTGCTCGTTCCACCGGACGATCCAGTACTTGTGACTTAATTGCATTTGCATTACTTTTTTGTAGTCTCTGTCGTTTCTCTCGGTCGAACAGCCATAGCGGATAGCATTTTTTTGTGAAATTCTTTTTAGTTTTACGAATACGTTTCCTACGTTGAGTTTCAGTACTACTTTCAGTACTATGTCGAACATCGAGGTCAATTTTATAAGAGACAAATTCGCGGTCTGACCACTATAGGGCTTAACTACTTAAAATTCATTCGTTCCTCGTAGTCTCAACACTTTTGTACGAATCACGTTTTAAGGCTGACCGATATGAGCTTTAACTACTTATAGTCGATATTCTCATGATGATCTAATCGTGTATTGAGAAATTTTTAACTTATGAGAAATAATTGGAGCGCCAATTCCAAATTCAAAGGCTGACCAAATATATGGCTTGACTACTGAAAATCGAATTTTTAGATATTCTTCTTGTTGATTTTAACGTGCATTGAGAAATGATCGATTTATGAGAGAGAATGGGAGACTACGAGCTGTCGGCACTTAAAAATTCAGCGCAGGGATGCTTCTCTCGAAGCGAACCATTGAAAAATCCATTTCCACTTTAAGCAGCATGCCGATGATACGAGGAAACAGTGAAAAGCTCTTTCCAGAATTCACCTCTCCTCTCTTCACGTGAACAGACCTCCTCCGCGTTTCAGAAGTGGCCTACGTGCGTGCCATGTAACCCCTATCTCGTACGCTCTCATTAGCCAGCCATTCGTGCACCTCTGGGGGTAGCCCGCATCCCACTCCGCCCTTTCATCCCTCTCTTTTGATTATCTCTTCCTCATCGTTAACCTTTAAACGTATGTTGGCAATTTTACGTATGCAGGTATTACGACAAGCGCTGAAAACGTATGCAACTAACATATACATGCTTATATACAGGGTGTCCCATTTAAAACTCCCAGCTGAATATCTTTGAAGAATAGCATTTTTTTAATGTTTCAAGCGAAAGTTTCTCATTGTTTTATGTAAAATATCAATTTGTAACCAAGAATTTACGGTTTTCTATTAAAAAAATAGAAGTAGACCGTGAAATGGCCTTGAGAACCTTCACCTAATAATATCAAACTAGTAATGTAATTTTACATCCCCTTTTAAACTTCGAAACTTTTGTACTTTAAATTTTAAAAAATACCTTTGCTCAAAGATATTTAACGGGGGAAGGGGATTAAAAATGACACACCCTATATATATTTAAGAATAAAAGTATCAAACACGTTCGTAAATACGCCTCGCTGGCGCCATTTTATCTTCATCGCTGCAGTAACGCGAATGTACGGCCAATCTGCGAGCATTGCACGCGATAACGATTGAGATCTTTCAAAATTATGAGAGTGTATTCAATTAAGCGCAAAATAGGGCCTGGCGTCGAGTCTGCAGACGGAATGATAATAATAACATTAACAATAATAATTACTATAATAATAATAGCGGCTCTGTCGACGATGATACGAGAACAATGGGAAGGAATCGCGCGTGTTCGGTGCGAGAGGCTGCAACGCAATTAATAGGCTAATAGGAGGGCTGAAAGCACACTAATGCCCTGATCTCGATCGCGCACCCGGCATATACCCTTTTGATTCAATTTTCGTTTAATGCTTGGTGTCGCGGTACAATATACCCTCGCAACCCTTTATATCACTCTTCATGTAAATTTACGTGTATATATATATATATGTATTTCTATAATTCGGCCTACCGCCATCGTATCTGGCACTTACATAAACGTGATAAAATTTTATCGCGGTACGAGGATTTCAAACATTGCTCTAACCGTTAACTCGTAGCAACGATTAATTGATTTTAATTCATTATTCCATTGAAATAACTTGTATAAAATTATTATCTTTCTAGATGCATGAGTATAAATGACAGAATTGAACAAAAGCCGGGATTTGCTCGTGGAGGTAGAATGCTCTTTATGTTATTTAAAAAATTTAATTAGTAAATTGCGTATAAAGCTTGATTCGAACGCTCATATACATAATTTGAGTCGAATAAAGTGTATCGTTAAAAAGTGACAGGTGGTTATGCGCATCGATTCTCGGAATATTTTTCACAACTGACGAATGATTATTTGAACAATGACGATATTGATTAATTATAAATAACTCTTAATGAAATACTGCACCTGTTGTTCATATTGTATTTTTCACAATTGAATATAAAAAACGAAACAATTAAAAGAATTATTCAATAAATAATTCCGCCATAAGATATAATGTTGGCGTCGAGGCAAAACATACATATATATATATATAACATATGTATGTTTATATATTTATTAAACGTTTCAAACTAGTTTAAAACAACGTCTTTTCCGTATGTACGTCAAACACTCGTCCCTCCTTAACAACTAATAATGAGTTCACATATAAATATATTTTATCGAACCACCCTCCCCCTTCCCCCCGCCCTCCCCAAAAAATCCATGGTACGTACCCGAGTGGATATTCGATTGCATTACTACCTATACGTCTGGCCATTGTGTTAATGTGCACCGTGAGAGAGGGGTCGGAGCGTGCGGGAATGGGTCGATGCGAGTGAGCGTCAAAGGACATTGCGAGTGGCCAGGCAATTGATTCGGTAACCGCGATCCATTTATCGATGGCGTGGCGGGCTTTGCGAGATGCGAGAGCCCATCTATATATCTATATACATCTACGAAAATAAACGCATCCTGAACCACCCAAGGGATATGACATTACGGTGCATATTTCGATCGACAAAGAAGATGGAATCTCGAGTGGGTTGAACCGTGAGCCCATTCGTAATACGTATCGAGCGGGTGAACGATCATTATAACCGATTAATACGTAGCTCTCTAATATCTCTGTTATAAGTTGAAAGGTAATGGAATGCGATTGTCACGTGACAAAATATACTTAAAAAAACGGAAGAGTACGCAATATCGTTGATTATTTCGAACCGTGATAATGTTCTAATAACGCGATTTACTTGTTGAGTCGGTCTACCGTTACGCGGTTACAATTCTAGTCGCGATATCGCGAAACGTATCGCAATACACATCTAAAATACAATAATATATGCATTACCTGTATTGTACCGGACCGTTGTCCCGACTAATACCCAATAATTCATCAGTATCATCGATCCGTGCTACCGAAAGATAATACCCGATAGAGTCCGTATTTTGGGGTGTTTGAGTTAATACTCGGTAAGTTGCATCAGGATCCAGCATATTCTCAAGCTATACATGCGAATCGTAAATATATATGTCCTCGTGTGAAACAGTATAACAATTGCTATTAGCCTGGCCTAGGCATTCGCTGGTTAATCGCTCGCGGGCCTATCTATCTTCCATCCCGGTGATATCACGAGGACAACGAGAGAAAGCTCGCGATATCGCGTCCTCGATAAATCCTCGATGCCAAGAGATTCGGCAACTCCTCCGTACTATCAGATATTTCCGATGCCAAAAGCTCATCCGCTTCGTGCATCGTAAGGTCAATAGGGGAAGGGGGTTGGTAGCCATCTCAGCGATGACGAATTCTCAGTTATCAGAAATCGATACGGATTTTAAAAAAGAAAAAAACATAATCGTATTCCACGATTGCCATGAAAATCAAAGTTTTACGGTGCGTAGAGAGAACTACCCCCCCTAAAAATCACCCTCGTGCCACTTATGAGTGCACGCTCGACTAGAGTCTGAACTATCGTCCGCAATGTAAAGGAATCGCTCGCTTTCCCAGAAATGGTAGTCGATGAGGTAGATTTTCGTCTCACCCACAGCCCCAAACCCTCCTCCACCCCTCTTTGCTCTTTCGTTGCCCTCATTTCCCTCGCATCCGCTCATTTTCCCTCGTTCTTCGCATACTATCGTGGAAATGAAAGCCGGTCGTCGAGAGAAAGCGAGCCGGGGGGCGCATGAGCAAAACACGCGCTTGCTCACCGTAATTACTTACCCCCTCTGACGCATTACTCCGGTTTCAATTACCGCTGGCGATTTGTTCGGCGAGAAGCGTGTATATGTATCCCCCAAAGTGTGTTATATACGTGCAATGGTATATGATACATATATATATATATACGAAAAGCTAACGAAGGCTATGTGAATGCGAGAGTATGTACGTGAGAAACGCGAGAAGGGGTGCGCTTTTGCCCGGACGCAAATTCTTCTTCCCTCGATAAATCGCCATCGCGTACGCGGACACACGATTTTATCCCTCACCCCCCCTCAGGTGCATACTGGTGACGAAAATACTCATTCGGAGATTCCGTGCGCGCAAACGTTAATTCCCGCTCGTCTGCTCTACTAATCTTCTTTACAAATTCTTTTTCATCCCCCTTCTCTACTCGCGTCGTTCGCCTCTTTCCTTTGTTCGTTTTGCCCTATTACGCGCACGAGTGATAAATTTATACGTCTACCTAATATATTATTCGGCTGTTATAAGAACAATTAATCGGGATTCGATAATAGAGAACAAAAAAACGTTCCGTATAGTTTTCCGAATGTGCCACATCGGCGATTGACTCGTTGGCTTTGTTTTTGACGAGAGATGGGTTGTTTTAGATGAGCATCAAAGTTTATTTATAAAAAGAAAAAAATATATATCCTCGGCACGTTCGAGTATCAATTCGTTGAAAATGAAATAGGAAAATATCAACATTCGCGAGACCTACGAGACGAGAGACAGTGGGAAAAACGGGCTGGAAAAAAACAAGAGCACAGAGAGAATTGCGGAAACGGGGATGAGAAAAAGTTCAAAACATCAATGATACGTGGTATAAAAGGGAAGGTGGAAAGAGAAAACTAATAAAAAAAATAAAGAGGAAAAAACTGCCGCAAGCTTGTGTTTCATCACAGTTCCACACATCCAATTAACTTTTTCACCGACTTTCTGCTCCCTACTCGTAACTTGAGTTCTATTGTCCATGACATTTGCTCGTGGTTCTATCGCTGGCAGGAAAACAGCAGCGGGAGCAAATAAAACCTCAAGCTGATTGAGTTATTTGTATTGTCGCAGCGCATATATGTGCGTAAGGCTCGTACATAGACGCGTTTGCGACGAGTAGTCTGTTCTAAATTGTGGATTTTCGAGGATTTATGTAAGGAAAAATACATAAAACGTAAAAATTCGACGATTCTTCACGATCTCTCGACGATCAAAACAATAATACTGACATTTATGCAATTCCGACAATTTCTAATTTTTTACAGATTTTTCAAATCGATAATAGACCGTTGAAATGTGTCGCTCACACCCCATGAGATCGAATTCTCATTATTTTCAGATCGTAATCACCGAGCATTTATCAATTTTCGTAAAATGAAAGATAATTGTGGTAAATTAAACATTGCTTCCGTCTAACCTGAAACTCGTTTAAATAAATCCTTCTCTCGATAATTCCGAAAGTCTAAATTTTTATAACTTTAGTAATAATTTATATCGTAGGATATGATAAATCCGTCGTTTATTATCGATGGTTGGTTATACAGTTTAAAATTGTTTGTCCGACTCATCTTCCGTAAATTTTATTTGATTTCGGAGCCAATTTTTATGTGAGCAAGGGTGAAACGATCGAAGACAGAATAGACACATGGCGTCCCCGGAGAATATCTACGGAATGAAAATGCGAGCACGATTCGACGTGTACCGAGACGAATTCGCAAATCGCAACTCCGAATCTTTTTCTGATCCCTCTTACGTCTATATTCGCGTTCCGGCTAGTAAACCACCCCCTTCCCCGCGCCCCTTCGAGTCATAAACTTTATCGACTTTTTATTCGGTTTCTCGTTGCCTGAGAATCGTCGACACGGTGAACACTGTTAAGGGGGTATACACCGTGGCAGCATGCCCAATACAATCTCCTTCTCGCGTTATTGATGCCGCTGCACCGTGTAACTATACTACATTACACGCGACGCAAACACTAGGTAGATCGTAGAAATTTCGTTGTTATTCGCCAACTATCGAACGATTTATAAATCGTTTCGGTCACCTGTAATAATCAATGGTCATCGGACAAATCGTGTATATAGATAAATGCACAACAATCTAACGAAATATATCTATTAAATTTATCTACTAAATTTATCTACGAAAATAGTATCGCTTACGTTCGTATTAGCGCGCAATATCGGAAGTTATTATCATTATTCGGATCAATAGAATCAGGATTTCCTGTCTGCGAAACCAGCATTCGTAAAACTGCGGAATCGCCTTGAATTATTATTTTTCCGTTCTACTATCTATATGTATTCTCTCGATTTCTGTCAGCCTCGTGTTAGCTACAGTAGAATCGCGATTTTACGGCCAATCCCGATTTTCTATCCCTATTTGGTCTCGATCGTGCATATACATATATGTAGGATGGGTGTATGTGCATACATTTCGTACGTGCTTGGACGCCCCCGGCTACGTATAAAATTTCAATTTTTCACCGGATGCCTATCCCGATGACGACTCCTGATGTAGCACAGGATGACAGTTGGAACAATTTTCCCTCTTTCCATACCTTTTTTTCTCCGTTACTCTAACACTCGCATCACACACACACACATACACAAATATATATAATACGTATAATATAGATAATAGAGATATAGATATGAATCACTGGATAGAGTGAGCAATTTGTCTCGATGTGGGGCATCGCGTATACTCGTCATAGCCTCGTTGCGCAGATACGAAAAAACTGTAAGATATATGTATATTCGGACAAATAAAAATTCAACATAAGAATTTAACTGACGCATACGAATCCACGAAGAATAGCATAATGTCAACCCTGCATTACTTTCAACATTAAAAAATCATGGTAGTTTTTTTTATAACTTAAAGAATTGATTAAACGCTTGTCCATTTTATTACTATAGGAACAGACATTTTATAAAGCTTTATCGTAAATGCAACGTTTACTATGTTCAGAGATTCGAGCGCCACCACATTCAGCCTACTGAACATTCATGATTTTCGTCCGGAATTTTACGAGTATTGTTACATCGGAGAATATCCATCAACCAGAGAATTATACGCTGGTAGTTTGCCGCGATGAGTTCTTACAAATAATTACAAATTTGTTATTTTTATTTTTTCATAAGAGCGATGCCAGTTCTAGGCCGTGGAGCCCATTTGCACCCCAACCGCAAACTACCCCTTCCTCACTTATACACACGGCTAAAGCCCGGAAGAATTGGATTTTATTGTGAACGAGATTCCATGCCAAAGCTGGGAGGGAAGTATATCAACGGGATTGCGCGGCGGATATTTCTTTACTGCGGTGCCTCGCTGACAAACAATGCTGAAAACGTGAATGTGCCGTGAATAACTGGCGTTCTCGGAAAATTCTCGCAGTTACGGTTTTTTTTCACGTTGAAAACTATGTAGAAGGCTGTCGGTGAATTCGAGATGCGAGTAAAGAATAGGTAGGATAAAATGGACCTTTTGACTCTTTGACCGTTATGAACTGTCGACGCGTGACACGCGCGAAATCGTTGTAGGTTTTTTTTTCTCCATGCGGAATGCAACATTAATTCCTCGTCTTGTCAATCGTATAAATTAGACTCGTACGCGAGAATAACCTTCAATACGATAGAAGGTTACATATTGAAACTTTGCCCCCGTGAATGAATTTCAAATTTCCCTTCGCGATACGGATAGAATGATCCACGTTGATGTTTCGTTTACGTAAATTAATTTCGTACCGGTGCGAACCTTCGATACGACCAAGTTTTTTGTCCATCGTGAAAATTATTGCCGGAAAATAGCAATTCCATTTGTTCCAGCGTGTCGTTCTGTAGCAGATCGCATCTGACCATTTGAAAACGTCCGGATGCACGTCTCGTAGATAACGCTTCTTGTTGGTCGCGGTTTTGCCGCGATAAATTTTCGACTGCACATTTGCGACTGTTACTATTTACGTACAATACATGTGTCCGTAATTCGTTGAGCTTTATCTCGTTGTATTCTCCCGTGGCAATAGACGAATTTTGAACGCGTGAGCCAACGACCGGAACATTATTGCCGTCGCATGATCCCGGACAACGAAAGAGATTAATACCCCACCTCGTCTCTTCGCTCCATCAACCTACTCCGCCATACTTCGCCCCTTCCACTGGCCGGCCGCACTTCCGCCCGGCGGTAATAAAGCTGAGATTAATGCGAGATCGTCAAATTTGTCGCCGACGATGATTAAGTTTTCGAGGTGCCGAGGTACGATGAAATAAATCGCGGTCTCGCTCCGTGCAAGCTCGCGCCGTTCCAATACGACCGAACGATACGGCATCGCTTCATATATATTTCTATAATACAAGTATATACGCGAGAAGAACACCGAGTGAAAATATGAAGGATCTGCGAGCTTACGTGAGAAAAGAGAGTTAAGGGATGAAATCAGCGAGAGCGTGCGAGAGTTGAGTAAAAATAGAAAAATAAGAGAATAGGGACATACGGACGCTGGCTTGAGAATGTTAGTTCCCCAATTTCCCTGCCAGCAGAGAAAAAGCGAGTAAGTGAGAGAAAGAGAAGGAGGGGCGGAGGGGTGGCTACGAGATTTTTGCATCCTCGTGACTGTGCTACTTGGCCTGATCTCATTTTCGTTCTAACCCCGTTTTCCACCCTTTCTTCCGTCTTCACTTTCGTACACTGTTGTCCAGGAAGATTTTCAACGTTTCCCACGATATTTTAAGAATCCGAGATTTTTCAAGTATGCAAAGACGGGCGCGGCACGTGAAACTACAACGAAACGATAGCTGGCAAGACAATGCCGGAAAATAAAATATAGAAAAATGATTCTCGTTGTATAAACGTACGTGTGTAGAAAGAAAGTAAAAAGAATGTATCGAGTATAGAATATTTGAATAGAATCGAGTACGTGACGTAGAGATCGCGTATGAGCGCGATCTACCTGCCTCGTGTACTGTTTTATGCGTGTGCTTGCGTACGTGTGTACAGCCGCGTGTTCGTACATATAGCTGTGTAGAAGGGGTGGGAGGCTTGTAAATGCGAGGGGTGAAATGTGGTTACTGTACATGCATACTTCGCTGTATAGCGATACATCTGGGTCAATTAGCAGAGGAGGTGTACAACGAGAACACGAACTACCAAGTAAGCCACGCCGTGGTCCCTGCGGCAATGTCCGTTTGTAGACTATTCGTATGTTCCTCTTCTCAAACAGTCAAATGAGGCAAAAAAGCAAAGGTGAACGGACCATTATTATTCCTGCGGGAAACGACCAAAAATCAACAATGCCGTAAGTAATCTAAACTAGAAAGAGAACCGAAAGCACTTGTACGTCCCTAATAGCCGAAACCCGTAGTATATCGACAATTCCATTGTTGTATACATTTTTAATAAATAAATAGTCAATACTAACATTATTCGCCATGAATAATAAACCAATCCGTCCACAAAAGAGAATTAGTGACGAGATGCGCGTCAAAGTCATGCGAATATATTTAAATATTTTGCATGTATATATATGTAGTCAATTCGGTAGACCTTTAATCCATTCATAGATAATGTTCAATGAAATTAAATGCGTTCCATTGCTTAAATTGGGATTGGATCGAAAGCAATTCGGTATACTTCAAAGACTTCGTTACGCTGTCTGACAATCAGTAGTACAAACTGGTACGGTGTATCGCACTTTCAACGGCACACGTATTATATAAGAGTTGCACACGGTTGATAATATCACGGAATATATGTTCGTTGTTATCAGACGCCTTGGGCGCCGTATAGAGTGCCGGTAAGGTACCGGAATAGGACGTGATATAAACGAAACATGACGGTTTATCGTCGCGTAATGTATAGACGCGAGGAAAGACAGGTGGGCCTGGGGATACGGTGCATTTACGAGCAACGATGACGACCTACAAGATCCCGAATCGCACATTATACTTGTACAATGTAGATTTCACGAGAAATCCGTAGCTTCCTACCCAAACGTGTTAGCGTTTGCACGCATTGATGGTAATACTCTTAAATCACGTCAGGATCCAAACAAGAAAAATAATACATGATTTTTCCATGGAAAAAGAGGATGGGCATAGTCAGAAAAAAATTAAACAAAAATTATGCGTTGCTATTATTTTTCTCTGATTTTGTTTTATGTAATTGTTGAATAGGATAATTTTAATCCGGGGTTAAATATCCGCGACGGATTTGCAACGTGTACACAATCATGGAATAAAACCTCAATTGATATTCTATAATTGCTTAAAGCTTTGGCTCTGTCCCGTATAATCGCTTCTCATACGGTCCTTTCTCGTAATAATAATAATCACCAGCGAACGTCCTCGTTAGTCTCGTGTTTTCACCCATGATTCTTTCACCTTGTCGTACCTACACTCTCGCATCCATTTTGCTTTCACTCTGCCACAGTATACTTTTATTCTTGGGCTAATTTATCCATGCTAATTACTTTTCCAAGTGCACTCTCCGGTAAAAGATTAGAGAAAAGGGCCAGAGTCGGGACGAATGAGAGAAAAGGCAGACTGGACGGGAATTGCCGGAACCCCGACCCGCGCGACGTGTGCTGAATTTATTTAGGCTGTACGTGAGGCATGTGTGCGTATATATATTATACGCGTATGGCGAAATAAACCGTACATCATTTTTTTTGACCTCCTGCGTCTGGGTGGGTGTCCAACTAATTTCTCACAGCATGGCTTATGCAGATTTATCCCTGCTTAATGAAAAGTTAGGTGTTATATAAATAGCAGTGAAGAAATATATCGAAAGTCAACGAGTAGTTGAATTATCCAGTTTCGAGTCAACCCAATTTAAAAGACACTTCACTCTTTTATGTCGGGGCGTAACCCTATGCTAAAAGGTCGAAATATAATATTTTATACTGCCTCGAAATTTTCGGATGAATTTTCATTAACTGATATGCGTGCTCGTTGATTGTTTTATAGCTGGTATAGTGTAATTGGTATAAAATGTATTGATTGCGTGATAAAATAGTGGTACCAAAAGTGCCAATTATGATGCATAATATTGGTATAGAATGTATCAATTAAGATATCAAAATGTACAAGTACGCAAAGCCCGAGATGTAAAATTTCAACCTCGATGAAAATATTCGGACAAATTTTATTTATCAGGAATGCTCGTTCATCGAGTATTTTATCAAAATGTATATCGTGCATCGTATAATTGGTGCAAGATGTATCAATTATATCATCAAATATAGATATAAAATGCACCAATCAAGATACAAAATATTTTTAACAAAAAATGTATTAATTACGTGTCATACGCCAATTGTGTATGACGTAACGTATGGCTGTACTACTTGAAAACGCGACTACATGGCAATAGGGCTGCGAACGAGTACACGCCCTGGTACGACGTACGCAGAACCAACAATTGTTTCTATTTCTCAATTCGCCTAGTGGTTGATGCTGAATCGAGGTAAAAGTCTGAATGCTTGGCGTTTCTCGTCAAAAAGAAATAAGTGTAAAAAGAAGCTTTTCTATGCAACTACGCGCGAGAGAGAAGAAGGGAGGAAAAGAGAAAGAGAGAGGGAGAGAAGAAGAATCGATCGGCATTCAAATGCAGATTGTGCCCTCGAGTTTCGAATGCTTCTCTCGCATCGGATGAAACGAGAAGGATGGATAGGAATGAGGTAGAAAAATAGATGGATGAATAGCGGTAAGGTATAGAGCGATCCGTGCTGGTAGAACAATGATGCTGCTAGCCTTCGGATCATCCTCTTATCTCAAAGAATCTTGGTGGACCCGACCACTTCTCCCGGCGCGAAATCCTCTGTGGAAACATTTTCTTTTGTTTTTATCCATTCTCGCTGATCCGCCTTTCTTTATCTTAATATTTCTAGCGTCTAATAATAGGGCGATCCCTAACCGGTTACAATGCCGGCTTAGTGCGAAAGACGTCAATTATCATCTGGTAGTTTTACCATGCTTCTTGTTTAGTTCTCTAGTCTCTTCTCAGTCCCGACAAATTAACGAGACGAGCATTAATATTTTCGCGTTCGCATCGTTGAAAGATTCAAACATCTTTGATCATGAATGTGTCATGGAATACATGAAAAATAAAGAAGAAATATTTCATTACAATATCATTTATGACAATTTAAAAATATTTCACGCTTGTGCTGCTATTGGAAACGCTTTATTTTCCTTTCTCCTCATCTCGAATAAATTATCTTCCTATTTCTGCTCCGAGCAGTTCCGTAATGCAATGATGAAAGAAATAGGTGATTATAAATTTTTCTATAAAGTCTCAAATGAACTCTACTATGAAACTTCGACGACATAATCGCAAACGTTATTTTTTACTCATCTTTATTTACGCAATATCTTAATTAATTAATTAATTGATAATAATAATAATTTAAGTAACTCATTACCGTTAGGGTATTAATATTGTACGAAAGAAACGGAAGTGAAATAAGAAAAGTAGACACAACAACATCGTGACTTTTGAACGTCGAAAAGAGCTTATACGTTAAAGATAAAGAAGTCCGCCAGATGGCCCGTTATTGCCGGAGGGGTGAGAGCGTTCGAGTTTCGTAGCTTCTGGTTATAGAAATAAAATATTAAATCTCCTCACCGATGAGTACGGTAGTACCATTCAATGGGTGCAAGGGGGCGAAACTTCTTTTCTTCCATATCAATGCACTTTCGAGTGTATTCATCGAGCCAACCCGCGAGATTCACCCCGTAGGAAAAAAAAAGGAAAGAAAAGAAAATCGACGTACGCAAAGAACAGCCTTGATGAATAAGCCCCGGCGGGAACGAGGGCCCTTGCGCGATGCAAGTGTCGAGTGCTTTTTATGCCAAGCCCCGATGAGTCTCTTCGACATGCTCTCGTCGTTTCATCGTCACGCCCGATCTTGGCATCGCGCTCGTCGCGTGTCGCTGATAAATAAAGTTACGCACACGACGTATCTCGAGCCCGCTTCTTCACAATAGTATCCTATATATGTGTATATACAACGTATATATACGTGCAATAGTTATGTATGTATACATATAACACAAAGAGTCACAGCCCTTGGTGTACTCGTGCATTCGCTCTCCACACCCTTTTCATCGCGCTATCTGGCCGACGATGCTTTTCTATCGAGCCATGCCACGCTCTCTTTTATAACGGTCGAGAGTAACTTCATACTCTCGAATACTCCAGTTCCATCGACACGAAATCAAACTTTATGCCACGTACCTATCTCTACGTATGGAATAAATCGAATATCGTAATGTTATATTTAAAATATGGCATCTTTATAGCGGACCCGGGGGTTTATCTAAAGTTCGTATCATATTTCCGTCATTTACAAGGTATATAACCGAATATACGTATGCCACGTATAACCGTATGACCATACGTTCGACTGCACGGACGTGCAAAGAGATCACCCGTCTTTTAACCTTTATCGAACGTTTCGGATCGATTACGGTATTAGGCATAGACGATGTTAGGTACAGCTTGATCCAGCTTTAACGCTACGTGCCTCCACTAGTCGCAGGCTGTCGCGCGCAGAAACCACCTGTAGATATAATTTTATTTCCGAATCCGTCATCGTCGAGTCGATATGTCCCTAATGTCGAAGAAAAGGTCGACTCGTTTATCGATATTCGAAAAATCCTCGTTAAACTTGCATAGAAAGAAATCATAAAAATAACGTGTAAATGAAGTGATCTCGTCCCTTGTACATCCCGCTTGAAATGTTTATGCATTACGTATATGTGGTATTTTAATTTTCTCCGTAATACCTTGACAACAGCTTGCAGTTTATAACATTTTTTTCGGAAAGAATTGCTCCATTATCGGACAAATCTAAGGCGTTATAGTTCGATTTGTTATACGAATATAGACCGTTATATTATGACACGCACAATAGCCTCAACGTCTAAGCGACGTGGCATCGGTAATCAAAATCGTATAATAACCGAATAATCAAATAATCGTTTGAGAATCGTGAACAGGAGTCGAAGGAGTGAAAACTCGGGTCGTTTTGTTCTTATTTAATGTTTAAATCCAAAACAGCAAGAATAGTCCAATGCCAATGTCTCACCGCGAAGCTGCCCCATAATTAAAGAAAAATGAGAAAAAAATTAAATTGTTTAAAAACATTACCGTAGCTAAAGAACGCAACAATAGTGAAAAGTAGCGAAGGATCGAGTAAACGTTCGAACAACCAAAATAAATATGTTTCCCGAAGTATTTGAATTCCACGCAGCAAGTCGTGCCTCAATCTGACAATAAGTAATCATATCACCGGTATTGTATAGGTATGTTGTGACACGTTGTCACACGTCGAGTACCGGTGACATATATCACCAGTACACATCGTCCGACGGATCGCAAATATGTTTAGGATTTCTCTTGCCTATGACGACTTACCGAACAGCGGTTAGCGACGACGGCGACGATGTCGACGTGATGGTGCTACGATGTATGTAGCTCGTGAATTTTAGTATTTCCACTTCCGTAGCACGCTGATCTCGAAAGTGAGTGAATTTGACGATTATCGAGAGCTCGCAAATCACGACACGCGTTATCCACGATGCGCTCGATCAGATTTCGTACAAACATACGTAGATATACATATATGAGTACGATATATTACGTACACAGCTTGGTACAGAGGGTGAGTCGCCTCCCTAAAGGGATTAACCCCGGCCTTGTTGTACCGTATAAATCACAATTTTCACCGTACGTACGACAATCAACGAAGTTCCGTTTTCGTTCTTCCTTTCGCCAAGAGGAAGCACCTGTTCTCGTATTTATACAGGGCCAGTTCAGCGTTGCACCTCAAAGTGTTTCACCCTCTTTGGTCGATTAAAATCACGTATCGCTATTCGATAACTCGGTTTAAAATCACGAGTGTCAGTGCTTTCTCGAAAGCCGAGCGAGAATGTTCCTGGACAATCTGCTCTTTTCCAATGAGACTAATTGCCATTGAGAGACGAGAGACCAGCACTTGCGGCTCTGACGTCACTGCATGGTCATCGCGTCATCTGGTCTGACTCGATACGTACCTACTCCACTGACGGTAGTGTTTGTTCGAGCAACCCGGTTCGCGTCTGCTCGCGCCCGATTCCAAACGTTCTTTTTCATATTACTCTCGCGTAATGCTTGTAGTTCGCGTCCAAACCGGCACGTTGTTAAACGAAAAGAAACCAATAATTCACTATATCGTCACGACTATTAACGATCGCTCGTGCGTTATTCGGCTCATCTCGCCCACATGGCAACGGGTATCTTTCGTGCCCCACACGTGACGAATATCGAATGTCCATAAGAGTCACGAAAAAGTATCGAATGAAATTGAGAAGCGGGATTTACCGATCGAAGATCGCGGGATGGTTTGAACTCGTTGTTACCACGTGACGCGGTTACCTCGGTTCATACCGGGATACTGGGATAGTTCGTCGACTTGTTTTTGCAGGAGCCCATCGTGCCCCACCATCGGGATCGCGCGGCTCCCCGCGACCTCACCCCGAACCACGCGAGCTCTCCCGCTCCCCCACCCTCTTTTGCCATCCCTCTCTCGCCCCTACTCCTTTTCTACTTGGCAGTTTCAACCCCGTTGACGTCCAGCGCAACCCCCACCTGCGCGCTAAACCCCAACTCGACGTCTCTCGCACGAAGGGGCGACGCGGCGCATCGTGTACTTCCGTGACTTGGACCGACCTCCCTCTCGCCTCCCCACCCACTCCTCCTCACCGGTTTCTTCCTAGCCTGATCACATGGCGTCGCGTAGCTTACCACCCTTATCTCCCTCCGCTGGTCTCTTTGTCTCTTTCTCTTCGACTCGTTCATCTCGCGATACCGCTCTCCCACACCCACTCGCGCCCACCGGCTCTCTTCTCTCTCGCTCTTTCTCTCCTCTCGGCAACCCTCTCAAACTCTTCGAAGTGGTAGGAGCAGGACATTTCCCCCCACTATCCACACTCTACCGCCACCACTGTTCGCGCGTAATCGCCCCTCCAATCTCTCGCCCTCTGCCTCTCTCTCTCTCTCTCTCGGGTGCTACGCGATGCGCGGCACGGCTGCTGCTCCTGCTCCTGCTGCTGATGATGATGATGATGCTGGTGTGGTAGGGACTCGTGGATGGGGAAGGGGTGAGTGCCGGCGTTGCCGTTAGACGTGGTAAAGCGACAGAATGCGAGGGCGAGAGTCCTCAGCCTTTGCACAGCTACCCCGCGCGGATCGATCCACATCCTCCCGCGTCCAACAGCCTCGCGCGCCTGAAACTCACTCACGTTCCCTTTTCACATCCGCGCCATCCGAATACCACCCCCGCTTGGAGCCACAGCCGACGTGCTCAACGCGGATTCGAATGGGTTAAGGGTTATTAGAGACGTGTGCGTATACGCGCCACTACTCGAGCCACGAGTGCGCGTGTCGTTTACGTGTATGTAGTATGTATTATACGTTCGAGAAGGGAAGCCTACGCGCGGCGAGGAGGGGGGGGGGGGGGGGGGGAGATGAACGAACTCGTACATTTTGTCAGAGAATGCGAAGGCGGCGAGCGCGCTGTGGCGCGAGGGTGTTGCGAACCGACTACCCCCAGCTACTGCCAACTACCCCCAACGACGCGAACCGACGTCGTGCCACACGTTTATAAGTTGGACGCTCCTTCTAGATCCCGACACGTTGCGGAGTAGCGAGAGGGAAGAGATTTCTCCAGCGCTGGCCGGTTCGAGGGAACCTCGACCCTCGAGGCCAGCACCTCCGTCACCTTGAGGTTAACGAAGCTCCGCCTCATTAGGCCTCTCGCGCTCGCCTCGTCGGACGACCGCACCGAATATATGCGTCGTTATACTTATAAAAGCGCACCTGTCGCATGCCGGGAATGCTCCGCGCGTTATGCTTTCAACTATGCTGAACACACTCGGGTATTACCGGCGGAGATACAAAAAGGAGATTGGTAACCATTAAGTGAAACCACGAGTTGGGAGTTGATCGGATTGTCTTTTTTTTCTTTCTGGAGTAAATGTTAGTGGGAAAGTTTGTGATATTACCGCAAAATGCGGATAGCGTTCACCACCAAACGGTCTTTTTCTATATACGGAGAATTAATTATTTATATATAATCTACGCACTTTTTTGTTACTAGCGCATCTATTTTATATACACCATGCGCTGCTTGGTTACCATTTTTCATATGAACTCGAGCGATGAATGCGTTTTTGTTTATTTGTTTGCATCGTCCACGGCAACCAATCTGTCGACTTTTTTTTCAAACAATCGAAGTCGACTCGTTATCAATTGATCCGCTTTGCCGAATTCTACAGGTCTATGTCACGTAAATCCCTTGGCCCGGGATGAAACAATACGCGGTATGTTCGAACTGTATACATAATAGCCGAGATTTGTTTCGATGGGGCTGTATGTGGCATGTATACACAGATTGTTCAATGATTCCCCGATAATGATATATTATCGACGAAGTATCTCCGATCAAATACTGTATGATCATTTCATTGTTTTTATACAAAACTAAAATTCATTATGTTTCAAAATATAGACTGCGCATTTCCGTTAATCTCGCGTTTCGATGCGTCGAGATCGAAAGGATAAAAAATGCAACGCCTAATCTTGAATATATACTGGTTTTCAGGGTCATAGGACGTACTAATATTGATCGAGACGTATCATCGTCGCACTAAATATTTCATCCTTCAGATATTTCGACGTAATTATTTTATCGTTCAGATTCTAAATAGAAGTAATCATTTTGACGTCGAATTTTTTATGAGCTGGTTTCCCTATATATATATATCTGCGGGTGATGAGGAAGTCTCCCACAACTTCGACCATTCCAACCCTAACGGCGTCGTGGCAATACACAAAATTGATATTCCCGTTTCGCAAATACCGAGCTCAACACTTTATGCAGAAGGAACGTTAATTTTTCTTTTGACTGAATTCATCACCGTGATACCGACATACGATTTAGCCAGACAGGGTGTAATTAGAAAAAGAAAAAAAAACTTCGTTTCTGCAACGTCAAAAATCTGGAAAAGCCATCGCACAGTGTTGAGCTACACAGGGTTGTTGAAGCTGCCAAAGGTATAACTGACGTGCTGTACAGGCTTCAAGCAGATTGGGATGAAACTTGACGCCACGCATATCCATAGGTATATACGATCCTTTGCACGTCGCCCTCCAATCTGAATTATTGTGCCTTTGTGGCTGCGAAGCAATATTCACCACTACCCTCGTACCGATACTGAAATTCCCTTACACACTATACATTTCGATAGGATAATAATCTCGCGAGTTGTTATTTCCCAAACTTCGGTCATGGCTCTATCCTTCTTAATTCTTATCCGAACAAACGGTTGAAAAGAAAAACAAGACACGTACGATAATATTCGATAAAACTGTATTTTTTCTCATCCAAGATCATTGTGACATATACAACATCACAAATTTATCCCGTCGTTGATACGTTTTATATCCGACAAGGGCTGAAATTTTATTACCACTTTCGTAATAGAGAACAATAGGATGGCATGGCGGAAGTTTGTATATCGGGTACGTCGTGAGAACCGCAGTTTCGGACGATATGCAAATGTACGCATGCACGCACATATTGGACGATACCTAATAAATACATATTTGCGGGATGCATGCCGAGGGTTAGCGAGCCTCAATAATAGCCGTGACTACATTCGCGTGCTCTATTTAATGTATCCTCGTCGCCAAGATACAGTCGATACGGGCTATTAGAGAATTGCAGTTAGTGGAAGGGGTGTATGGTCGTGCCTATTTCGACTTTAATTTAGTCGGTACGCGTGGCACGTGGAATCCACACCGCAGGCGCCGATAGAAACCGCACGTACACGAACCGCGTACCTCGTATACAGCTAAATACTCACCAGATTAATAGTAGGGTTGTTTGCGCCCACGCATGTTATGATCATTTGCATTATGTATCTGCTGGTTAGCCAGCGGAAACGTGCCTTTTCCTATTTTCATAGCTTACGCCCGACGTATAATAGCCGGGTACACGTACAACTTCCGGTATCATCCCCACCGTCGCTCCGTCAAGATTCTTGGTATTCGATTATTAAATCGAAATGCTCGAGTTTTCTTGCAAAATAACATTCTTTCGCGAGATATACGCGTACGAAAGGACGTGATGTTCTAATCCGGAGATAATCCTTGTGTACCATCAACGACTGTACGTGATAAAAGGGCAACGAATATAACAAATTTACGACCGTAAGAATATATTTTTATCATACATCTGGTTATCGCTCGAATGTTTCATGTCGGATCAAACGAGAAATCTTTATCATCGCTATTATACATTCAAATTCGCGGACACAGTTTTCCCAAACGTCATTGTCATCGCTGTTCTCATTTTTTTTGTATGTACCCGGAGGTAATAACTTTTTTTCTAGTTGGAAAAAGAAATCCTCATTTTATCCTCGAGCGAGAGGATAACGAAAGTAACACAGAGAGAAAGAGAGAGACATAGCAAGAAAGAGGGATATAGGGATTGAGGGGGTGAGAGAAGTGACAAAGAAAAGCAATATATGGCGGGTCCTCTATTCTGGCAATTGAGTGCCGAGAGTACCTTATACATATAATACCTACATGTATGCTCTGTCGCGTAGCTCGGTGCTGACGCTGGTCGTACCGAGCAAAACACGGTCTCTCGTGTCGACCGGTGCTCGCAAGGGGCGACAGAGAGTTCACGCTGAATTTAAAAGTCAAAGCGAATATGCAGATGAGGGCGAGAAGCGCGACGAGTCTTCTGCCATCGCAGTATACTCCGAGAGGTTGCAGTCCTATGCTGCAGCAGCAACCACCACCGGCGGAAGCAAATAACTGCACAACATGTAGCATCGGGGACCGAGCCATACCCTTGTGTCTCGTCTCACTGTCACTCGATCTCGCTGCTAAACATACGTGCGACATGCTTCCCTCCACGGTTGTAGGTACACTCTTTTTCGTCCATGTAGCGATACTTCTTCAACCCGACATGCGTCCAAACTGATATGCCGATACTCGATCACTTCGTCCATCGTTTTCCAGCCTTACTCGTTATGACCATGCTGGATAGAGGTATAGCGACAGAGAGCATTTTCACTGGTTGAGTGGACAGCTCTTTCGACCTTTATTCGCTTTCATCATGTATGTACCTATATTAGGTTACTCATATATAATTCACTGTGCAACTATGAAAGCTCGACATTCGTGTTCGTATAGTTCCTTGACGCGACCCAACTTCATATCAATACTTATTATTGAAATCATATCAACGCGATAAAATCAACGAAATCGATAGAATATTGTAAAAAATATTTGTTTTTTTTCAATTTGTTTCAAACGTCTGTCGAAATTTCGTCAAATATATATTATGGATGTTCAAGATGCTCGGAAGCCCTAGTAAATCGTTCACTTCCGGTCGTTGGACGGCAAATTCGTTCTCGGAAAAGGGCTCGGGCCATGATGTCAGTGCCACGAGCGGCGAGAGTTACGATCGGCGTTGGCTCGACGGGGAGACTCGCGTATATAACTACTTCCTTCCTTTCTTCACGATTGAATTTCAATATAGAGTTAGGATCGTTTGCCTACCTCGTTGCACGAAGCGCACCCTTTCGGTCCCCGTCTCATCCGCAGGTTCTACTCTCCAGTTTCCTTTATTCCATACACACGTCTATTATTCACCACGACTATCTATAATATATTCTGTTTTGCTAGATTCACGGAGTCTCTTATAACCCTCATATAGGGGTAGAAATGCCCAAAAGCAATGTGACGTTTCGCACCACATCAAAGGGTGTGATCGCGGCTCGAGACACAGTTCGACCAACGAGATCACTCCCAGACTGAAACTACTCGAGGCGATTCAACAGAGGAATGCTTCAATCTACCCTCATTTTAGTATTATTTCTCATAATAATAATTTAGACACACTCTACATCGTCATCGATGTATATCGTCATGATAAAACGTTGAGGCGAGATCCACAGCCAGTCAAATCAATATCGACTCGATGCAAAGTTTGACTCCTGCTCCCCTCCTTCGAGAATTTCTGTTTAGCGTGACTCATCGTCAGACACGTCTTCTTGTTATCATCGGTGCCTTCGATCCTGACCGGAAGAGGGGGAGGATGGAAACTCGAAAATCATCGGCCGTCATCGTTGTCGTCCCTAACCTACAGTACCCCTATCCCCACCTCCACCCGTTCCCACCCCTATAGTCGTTACGTTCGCTCTCCACAGCGCGTCAACAACGACATTATCTCGAGATCATCTGCGAGATTGCTGCAGCCTCGAGCTCGTTGCTCTAGGATCGTATTTTCCAAGCTCTCAGCTAATTATCATCGCACACCGTTGCAACCCCTTCCGATTTATCGACTAATACAGCCCTGTGCCGATGCCATCGAGATCGGCCAAATTGGATTATAACGTGCAACGAACAGGTGTGAGTTAAGGGTGCAGGCTCCGCGTCGAATCGGACGAGGACGCGAAATTGCTCGAGGACTTTAACCCTTTTGGAGTGAACGAGGCAGAAGGTAGTTTTCTCGTCCTTCCTGTTGCCGCGTGGTTCACAAAGACGCAACGCTACTGAATAATCGCGAGGGGGTGTATTCCAGGTATGCCAAAATACATTCAATTATCTATAAATTCGAGACTTTCGCTTCATTTTCTAACAGAACGTTTCATCGACGCCCTTATAGTTTTCAAGTCACTCGTACCAGAGTTACGGAAAATCATTCACTTTGTTCCTAGAACAAATTCTAATCTATAATAGATCATTTAAAACAAAGATGGAAATAAGCCCGCGTTCTGTCTGTCTTTTTCGCGCTATGTCAAAGTTAATTTTTTCCTAATGCAGAAATTTTCATGATTAGAAAAACCTTAGGGTGTGTCCCTTGATCGACTCTCGCCGCGTAAGTAAATATATCTAGCTAACGAACAAATACATTAGTCTATATACACTACGGTGTTGAGTACGCAATGTCGATAGATTCTGTTTACTAGTTATGCTCGGTAAATGACCGTTTCATGCTTCTCGCTGCACGTAATAGGCGAATAATGTGGAAACGAGCGCGTGTTGTGACACATAACGAAGCAGAGCTCCATCCCCCGTACCGTTACCGTTGCTGATTCCCATTGGATAAATTGCACGATTTTCGATGCCATTGTAAACAGGCAAAGGGAGAATCGACAAATGCAACCTGTACCATCGTCATTTTGATTCGCCCGATGATTTGACGTAATCGAGCACGGTGCAAGCATTTTTGGAAGTTCACGCGAGCGTGAACAGCCGTGGCGCGATAGAAAATTCATCAATCGTTTCACGCTTCGTTTATTTCGTCAGTACTATAACCAACGATACATGTTTACGATTCGAATGATATTTCTGGTTGAGTTTTTGATAATCGAGTTTTCGAACGGTACATGCTCCGTGTGCACCGCAGCGGGTCGGCCTCAGGCTTACGAATGAACGAACCCAAACCGCTCGTTTTAAATGTCGTGGGGTTGATCGGTGCGCATGAACGCGTTTTTCCAGGGACAATCTCCGATCACCTCTGCGGGCTGACACTGTGACTAGATAGTGCACGTTGATGTGATTATTCTTGGTCAACCTTTCGAGCAACCACAGAAAAAAAATCCATTATGATGAAGTTTTTAGTCGACGAGATTTTATAACCGCTTTAACCGATAATGAAGTACGAGCAATAGTTTTTTTAAGGGGTGTTAGTGAGGGGTGGGAGAAGTGGAAGGGAGATTGTTCGAAAATTTTGTTCCCAACGATGTCTACGAAAGCCTCGAATAACACTCGTCGTTCTTGATAAGCAACTGGGAGCCTTGAAGATTTTATCGTTCTCCATAACTAGGCCCATTCGCACGACAGTAACTATAATCGTAAATGCGTATAAAAATAAAAAAACTGACGTTAAAGAGAGAAGTCCTCTTTCCTGAAACAGATTTATTTGCTGCTTATTCCGACACTTGTACACACGCCAAAGGCGTAATTTTAATGGAGGTAAAAGATGTAGAAAGTTCGCATCGTAAAATATAACGAGGATGAGATCTTGCAGTGTCCGGATAGATTTATTTTGAACGATAAGAAGAAGAAAAATTTACTCAACTTGCTCTCGTTCTTCCCGAAGTTCTCGGTACATTCCCCGAAGTTCTCACGACATCTCTCGTTTAACGGTGGTCGCGTATACAGGACGAAAGCGCTGATGAAAATGACAGGGTTTGCGAGGGAATCGACACGAGATGAGTATATAGAGAAGGCTAGCAGCACTGCTAGTGGCGGTTCACCGGGTAGGAAACTGCGGCGACTGGGGAGCTTGTTTCGCCCTTATTAATGTCGACGATAACTCTGGGACGACTACCGACAGGACCTACAGCCTGGATGAGATCGGTTCAGAGGGAGGAGCAGGGGGGGGGGGGGGGGGGGCTTTAAGCGAGGGCGAAACGACAACTGCCCGGTGCCGGCCATTTCCCTGTTCCTGGCTAGGACTCTGGCTAAATCAACCCTTTAATTATTGCCACAGCCAGTTGAGTCGCCAGCATCCTCAATTCTCCACGGACTCGACCGCAAGAAAAATCGATGTGTCCTCTAAAGTCCGATTTTATTTTTGTATTTCTCCGGAAGAAAGCTTTATTCTCACGAAAAACAAAATTCCTATAGTATATTTATGCAACGATAATTAAAATGTTTCAAAAAGGCAAATGATATTTGCGACGAATTCTCATCAACCTGCGATCGGTGAAACATACCCCCATTCTCAATTCTTTACCCTTTACCCTCGTTTTTAGCCCTTTTCGTTTTTCTAATTACAGAAGAAAAAACGAACAAAAAAGTAAACAATTTTTTATACATTAATGAAAAAGAAACGAGGACGCCGTAAAAAGACACGAGAGTGGAACATGCAGCCGCACGAGGTAATGGGCAGCAATGGTTGGATTAAAACGGATGAAGGGAGCTTCTGGTAGAGCACGGAGCACGGCAAAGGGCAGTCGGAGAGGCTTAAATCTGCCACCTGGGTAAGCTCGCTCTTTACGCCAAAACAGCATATAATACGCAAAACTCTAGCATACAAAGCTCACCACAGTCTCATGGTTTAGTCTCCTTGGCAAAGCGCCTTTATACACGCACACTCTTTCAATACACGTAGGTACGTACGTGAGATATAAGAGTTACAAATATATAGACTAATAATTATAATACCATAGCGCAAATGGTATACCTGTAGAAAATGCGTCGAGGTTGAAAAAATGGTGGCAGGCCAGGCTCGCGCGTGAATCGTTCCGAGATGGATTATTCACGTCACTCGCGGTTAGTAGTTGGATAACCCAGGCCTAACTGTACCCAGTTTGCAAAGTTTACTTAATCCGATAAGGAGTCTGGCGTTGATACAGGGCCGTGGCGAAGAGAGCGCAAGAGCGGGCGGACAGAATGACGGAGGCGTCTGTTGCAGCAGCGAGGGGTAGTTATATACATATATATATATATGGTGTATTAGTATAGGCGAGGGCCGAAAGACGAGAGTGTCGGCCCAACGAAACTCGACGAGCGGGACACTGGTTAAACTTTGTTAGAGTACGCCGGAGCTTAAACCGCTTCCTCGCTCACCCCTGGACGTGCGCGCAGCTCTCGGTCCATCAATTTGACTCGGTTAAGCAGTTAATCAAGTTGCTCGCGTTCGAGCCAGCTAACCATTCTCTATACTCTCTCTCTCTCTCTCTTTCTCTCCCTCGCTCATGCATCGACTCGCCTCATCCTTCCTTCCTTCCTTTCTTCTTTCTCCCTTCGAGCACATTTGCATATGTATACGTTACGCCCAGAACTGCACCGGCATCTGCAAATACTCGCTATTTTCCATTTCCCGTCCGTTCCCTATACCATGTAAAGACGTATACATGCATTACGACAGCGCTTCGTGCATCGCGTTCGATGATGCAAAACCGCGATGGAAAAAAGAACGTTCCAAATTCGTGTCCCGTTTGGGGTTGTCCCTAACGTAGATACCTTTTCCATCGCTGTTCACAATTTACCCTCGTAACGTTTTATCATTCCATCCCGAATGATATTCCGTCAGTGACATCGAACGTTCCGAATGAAATTTTTCAATCGTCCCTCGATCATTCGATCATTTCGAGCAATGAATCGTGTAAACGTTGATGTTGCCTTTCGAAAGTACAACAACGAATAAATAACCGGGTACAAATACATGCCGAAAAAAGCGGTCAGTTGATCGGAATAACCAATGAAAGAAGGAACGCGGGGTTGGTGGAACGACCGTACTGAAATCACGTTAGCCCGATTCAAATCCATCGTTAAACGGCAAAGCAATATTCAAATTTGCTCCTTCTATTGACATACGCGTTTCCATATTTATCCAGTAGTCTCTGAGAATCGATCGATTAACCGAATGGAGGATGGAGACAGAGCGAGCGGCACTGTCGATTTACCGAAAATCAGAGATGCACCCACGAATTCCAGCACGTCCGCCGGTGGTCCTCTTCATACAAAACGGATATGATTCCCTTATTCATATACAATGCCGTATATATACGCCATTTTCCGCGTATCCCACCCTCCCGCCGCCCACTCCTCCACCTTCCCATTCCAATTCAAACACATTTTCAATACGTACGCAAATACAAATTTCCGCTCCATACCTGCAAGCGCATGTACGAGGTCGTATCTTGCGTAAAGGTAAATCGTTAATATACGTCAGGTAGGTACATACTGTACGAGCTGGAGGATTTTATATTGGGGTGGCCTGTGGCCTTCACGTGGTTGGTCCTCTTTGCTCGATGTTACTTGACCTGCGAGAGTTTGTCGAAGGGGTGGTATCACCGAGTCGGGCGGATTTCAATCGTCCCTTTTCGTAGGTTTTTTTGCAGGACGCAGGGGTAAATCCGATGTTCCCGGTGTGATCCCACCGACCTTTCGAGAACGGGGTGTAGTTGGTGAATCGTTCGCATTTCTCTTGGGACTGTTTACTCCCCTCTTGGTTTTTTGGGTAGCTGTTTTTCTTTTCCGATTGCCTTTTCTTCTCTTGTTCGAAAATGTTTTTTGCTTTCTTTTTGTTTAGCTTGGTTCGAGGTACAATTTTAACTCGCTCGCATGTTTCGTGTCTGTCTCCGTCTCTACGTCCTTGTCACTTAATATGAAGGTTGTTGTGTAATTTTTTGTCTGTTTGCATCTGGTCCCTCGTATTCGCGAAGAATTATCCCATTTTGCCTCCTGTTTTGTCTCAATGCTTTAAGGAGGATTGTTGAAAAAAAAAAGAGAACGTATGGAAATTTTTATGTCGCATTGACATAAACATATATACTATACCTGTTATTTTTCAACAATTGTTCAAAACGCCCCACGTAGGACTTGTTATCTTTCTTCGAAATTCGTTAAAGAGCAGGACATTTCAAGTTTTCGCGCGCTTTTTCTTGCGTTGTTTGTAATTCCCCTAGGCGGCCGGTCGAGTCTTCGCGCTTGCCCGTTAATCTCGGCGTCGCCATTCGCCGTTGCTTGTATTAGCCATCGCTCCCATATCCTTTCGGGCTTAACCCCAAAGTGTAGTTCTGCCGCAATAAATTATATTGTCTCATTAATATAGTCTCTCCATAACGTCTATCCAGTTTATCTATGGGCTATTTGTATCTCCAATCAGTGTTTTGAAAAATCGTCCAAGTTTGCGATTTACTCGTTGGATAATATTTCCTTGGTGTATCGATGAGAAAACGCTGACGATGTCTTCCAATTTTAGTTTGTTCTCCTCTTTTGTGATGTGAATTGTGTGCCATGGTCGAACCACATCCTCGCTAATTTTCCCATCTTCGGTACTCTTTCCGTGTTCGCTTGATCTTTGTATCCATTGTTGCCTTCTTCAATGGATACAGGGTTACATATTTCGAGAATGCGTCCATCCTTACCGACATGTACTTTCACCCGCTTCGTACTTTCGGCAGAGGCCCAAAGAAGTCGATATATACGAGATCCCCTGGTGTTTAGGAATGTTCGCAGATCTATTTTTTTTTAAATCAAGAAAGATTTACAAAAATCGTACTTACTTGCGGAATATGGATTTTCGAAAGCCCATCGTCGTCTCGTATTTCCAAAATTGGCCTAATATGCTTTCTTCACTCCGCAGGTGGGCATTTGGGATATCTGTTTGCGAAACGAAAAATAAAGCGCTGGTCTATTAACACAGTCGGTTCAAGTTCCCAGTTCCCAAGAGAACTGTACAGCGGAGATACGCAGAGGAACGCTCGATAGGTCCGCCAGAAGATGGTTTAAGACTGGAATAAGATCAGTTTGAATTATCATTGCTGTATTACATTAATTAAAACAATATTTTGAAAATTTATTAACAACTTTCTTTTTTCTTCAGGTGTGTTTCTTGGATGAGTCGACAATTGAGATTCTAAACACCAGGAGTAGCTTTGTCATGCGACGTACGAGTGAAAAATACCACCCTGGGGATTAAACACCCTGTTATGTAACTGTGTTAACAGTCCGGCAGTTTTTTGTTTGTTTCGCAAACAGATATCCCGAATTTCCCAAGTCAAGAGCGTCCAAAGTAAGAAATAGAAAAAATCTGTGACTATCCCTAATAATAGTTCGAAGAAGCAGCGATTTTCCAAGTCTAAGTATGAAATTATTTTTTAATAATGAACCAAAGATTTGTTCCAAGTTAGGAGATAAGTTGTAGGTAGTAGGCCTAGGAAATTAGTAAATTAGGAGATTAGCAAAAACGCCGAAATACAAATTTCGGGGACCAAAGGATGATAAAAAATCTATTCTGGATTTTCTTTCAAATACCGTTTGTAGCATTTTGACCGCAGGTGTAGCGACAAATAATACATTTAAGAATAACGAATGGATTAAAAATGAGGAAAACATAAAATCATCGCGTCAGTATACTGTTATAACGTTGGTATCGATGCGAAAAGCCTTTCGTTCAAGAATCAGTTTATGATGAGCTCCGTCAGGTCGATGCCTCTTATGATACCTAAAAGTTTTTAATTTTAATGAACCAACGACACAATTACAATGGAATCATCGTTGAACATAAAATGTAGATATTTCAGTCTCTTTTACTCATTGTTAGTTAGCTATGTTCCGTATTAGTTAGTTAGTTAGCTCTACCGGTAGTTGGCGCTAGTCTAGCACAACGCTGCCAGAGTTACAGGACAAAACATTACGTTTTGTTTCTCCTATTGGCAAAAAAATCAGCTTCGGCAAAATAAGCGGCGGTAAAGATTACGAAATATCAACCCCCTGGCTTTAACTCATCATTCCGGCCGCGTCGTCCGGTTTTATATCGTTTTATGTTGGGACTGCGCATGTGCGATTTGTCCCCGGTCTTTTCCGCCGTTTATTCTTCGCTGATTTCCCTGTCTGGGCCTGCACCGATTCTCCTGAATAAATATTCGATCTGACACGGAAAGTAACTCATTCCCAGAATCTTATTTTTCTTGTTGGGTCGAGACTGTCTTAACTCATTGTCAGACAGACACAATTTTTGGTTACAAGACGATTGCCTTCTATCGATACAGTCAAATCAAAAGTTTATCTCCGTACGATATGATTTTTAAGCTTAAGTTTATTATGAAAAGTTGTTGAAAACTCATTCAAGAACAACATACTATAAATTCAAGGTCATTCAAGGTGACCTATACTCGCTACGTACGTTTGTAAATCATGAACAATAGTTTCTTAAGATTTTTTTAAAAAACTACGGGAAGCTTCTTTGAAGTATTATAAAGTGACATGCAAAATTTCAACAAGTTTCACCATCTCAAAATCGAGACATTTAGGATTGAAAATTGCAATATTTAACACGTACTCTTATGGAAGAGCACCGAAAATGATGATTTTTAACAATAAATATTTCGATAATTACGAGGTCAAACCTCTTCAAATTTGGCACACGTATGTAGATCATATCATAGAAGGCTTGTGCAATTTTTCAACGAAATCCTAAAAAAACGATTAAACGAAAGAACTACCTTAAGACCGTATGGCTCGGCACGTTGGTTGAAATTTATCGGCTTATTTACGAGTCGCTCTTCCTTTAAATTGAACAATCATTTTTACTCTTTCCGCCTGTGGTACTTATCTCGTATTATCGACGCTGAGGATTTAATTGCTAAGGACGTTATCAAACTGCGGCTTCGGATGAATAATCTTGAAAAAACTGCGTCCTTTTCAACGGTCATACACTTTTCGACTCCGGAAGTCAATGAGGGTACAACGGATGGTCGAATAGAGCCGCCACTTACGATGACCATCTCGCCACTCACGATTTTCCGCGGAGAGCAATTCGACGTTGTCGTATTCCCCAATTTAAGATTCAAGGTGGTGATGTGGCTTTGGCCGAATCGTCGATATTCAATTAATAAATGATGTTAGCACGCTTATACAAACACACGAAATAATATCCACAGATTCCTTGCGGCGGTTGACGCGGACTTTACAATTTAATTAACATGAATATACACTTTGAAATAATGCGTACAATCTCGCATATATTCGTCTCGATCGGTTGGGGCGGGTTTGCCCTACTCGACCGAGCTCTTCCTTTTGATGCGAGAAGGGGAGATGCGTCGATCGATCGCTAATCAAGTAGTGGTCGAATATCTCGATACGGTACGAGATACGACTAGAGAGATTACAATAGATATTTACGCTGTTTATAAGAATCTCGAGCGTAGATTTTTCCTCCTTCCGCTTACACACTTCCCCCACGCCCTAGCAAATCGTAAAGCTTATACTGTCAGGGATACGCACGAATTATTTCGCGTTCGGTAATCACTAGAGAATTGTCTGATTTTACGCGTACCTCCGGTGTTTTTATTCTCCCGAAAGCTCGAGTAATTGTATCCGATAACGTGACGATTAGACGGTAGAAATTGAGATTCCAAGATCGAGGTACAGCCAGACGCATCGACATCGTGAAAAGTTTAACAAGTGACTTAGCGTTCGCGTATGCGAATTTATTTTACACGGTAGAACTCTCGTTCGTGTCGTAATCTGACTCTCGATTCTGTGTTATTGTCAAATTTACCGGAAGGCTCTCGCGTCGAAACATGGGACCGATCTTTGCTCAAGTACTTGCTGTTCTAATTGGTAAATTATTGTCAATTTAATATATTATTATACGTTTATTATGTATTTAATACATATTAAAATATTATCACGAAGCTTAATTAATAATCGTTGGGATACTCGTGCCGAACGAATTAAAGTAACGACTCTATTTTATGATGTGCTACATCAGGGAATCTGACGATGATCGGCTCTGGTATGATTTTTGGTTGGGCATCGCCCGCTCTTCCAAAATTGCTCGGAACCTCCAGCTATGCGGATGATCACGACCCAGACTTGAGATTAACGTCGGACGAGGGTTCCTGGGCCGTCAGTCTCGGTAGTTTCGGTTGCATATTCGGGCCGATACTTTCAAATTTATTCGTGGATCGAATCGGTAGGAAATTGTCGCTGATTCTGGTCGTTGTCCCCATGTTACTGTCGTGGCTCATTATCGGATTTGCGACGAGCGTCGAAGCTTTGTACGTCGGCAGATTCATCAGTGGCCTTGGTGTCGGTGGAGTTTATGGTATCATGCCGATATATCAGGTTGAGATCGCCGAGGATAGGATACGGGGTGCTGTTGGTACTTTCATGGCCACCATGCTCAATGTTGGAGTACTCACTTCGTTCTGCATTGGACCCTGGGTCTCTCGTCAAGTCTTCTGCGGCGTATCTGCGATTCCACCCATATTGTTTATCGTTCTCTCCTGGTGGATGCCCGAGAGCCCCTACTTCTTGATTATGAAAGGTAAGATTGGTTCCAATAATAATATAACATCGATTGTATTAACGATACTTGAATATATTATGTTTAGCATTGTTGTTATCGTTGGTACTGTTGTAGTTGTTATTTTATTAATAGGTCATCGCGAAAAGGCTCGGGCTTCTTTGGTATGGTTGCGTCGGACACTCGACGTTGACAAAGAGCTGTCCAAGCTGGAGCTCAGTATAATGGAAAAGGCGAATAATCAAGATGGATTTGGCATGATGAAGCTTTTGCGCTCATCCAGTCATCGGAAAGCATTTCTAATCTCATTCGGTCTCCTTACCGCTCAGCAATTCTCCGGTGCTGTAGCACTTCAATCATACGCGAGTTTGATTTTCGAAAGTTCCGGTCTTAAGGGCTGGAGCAGCTTCTCCGTAATTATAATGGGCACCGCTAAATTGGTCTCCGGAATCAGCATTATCTGTGTGGTCGATGTAGCCGGACGACGCCCGATTCTAATGTTCTCGGCGATTTGTGGTGCTTTATTTCTCATGTGCGAGGCCATCTTCTTTCACGTTAAAGATCTCGACTACGAGACGAGCTCGTTCTCGTGGATTCCCTTACTTGGTATAATCGGATTTGATCTTACCTATATGCCGGGATTCGCCAATATACCTTACATCATAATCGGCGAGCTATTTCCTACGAGCGTCAAGGCTGCTGCGACTATGCTACTTTCGGCTTGGGGCTCGGCAGGCCAAGTCATTGTGACCAAGCTCTATGAAGTCATCGGTACAGCGATCGGTATTCATTGGGTATTTTACGGTTTTGCTGTTATTATTCTGGCCAGCTGTTTATTCGTATACATCTGCGTGCCCGAGACCAAGAAAATGTCTCTCGAGGACATTCAACATAATCTAATGACACAAGGCCCTGACAATTCCAGGACTCGGCTCGATCAGGACTCGTCAAGTTATCAAACTAATAAACGATGATGCAACTTGTTAACTACCCTCGTAAACATAATTCATCCCTTATTTGGTCATTGAGTATATATTATATTTAATGCCATAATTATTGGAACTTTGTACGTATAGAGATCGACAAAAAGTTGAAATCGGTACCTGGAATAATGTCAACCTTCCTTAAATATCTTCCAACTTGTTTCTTGCGCAGGGTTACGATACAAATTGGAGCGATACGAGGCGAATAATAAACGCCGTTATTGCTATAATTATCGTCGATAAGTAAACGACGCGGTTGCACAACTCTTTTTACGCTATGGTCAGTATAGGTAGGCTCTCGCAAGAGCCAAATGCGTTATAACGAAAACAGTTCCTCGTCGTCGAAAAGTAAGAAAAAGTAAGAAAAAAACTCGTGGTTTTAGTTTTATAAGTAATTCGTAATAACAAGAAATGCAATTCCCCAGATCGAATTTCCATCGATAATATAATTGAAAAGCATTCAAAATGAATGCTGGTATCGCCGCTCAATGTTTCGCATGCATCTCAGGTATTTAATTCATTATTTTCTAAATGTGCGGATATAAAATAAAAATAATAATAAATATTAGATATTTTGTAGAAAAATAATAAACGTTCTCGACATACGTGTCAGTATCGAGAAAGACAAAATGAGAAGTTTGTTTCTTCGTAGGCGAGCCAAAACAGAAAGGCCGATTTTCGAGAAATATAAATATTTATAAAAACTGTGTAGCTAATTTGGCGGGGTTCGTGGCTGGTACGATATTGGGATGGTCAACGTCGGTGATACCGATGCTGCAGCATCCAGGTCCATCGGGCAAAGCAATGAGCAGCGATCAGATCGGATGGATCGTGAGCATCCTCGGATTGGGTGCGATAATCGGACCGATCACAACGTGTCTGTTGATCGATAGAATCGGTAGAAAATCAACCCTTATCGTGAGCACCATCCCGATGATTCTCTCGTACGTGACAATGGCGATCCGAGCCGACTATCCCTTTCTCTTGATCGGAAGAAGTCTCGCCGGTGGTGGTGTAGCTATATTCATGTCCACGGGTCCGCTGTACATCGGCGAAGTGGCGGAGAACAAAGTTCGCGGTGCCATGGGTGTCTTGTCGGGCATAAGTATGAGCCTTGGATCACTGTTCGTTTACATCCTCGGTCCATACGTAACTGTAAACGGGCTCAACATGGTGTGCGCGTCAGTGTCCATGGGTCTTGCTTTCTTCTTGATTTTCATCCCGGAGTCACCCTATTACTACTTGATGAAGGGTGAGTACACGATAAAAAAGAAATAAAAATGGAAGAAAAAGAAATTGTTCGCCCGATTTTGTCCACTGGTTCGGCAATTCAGGGGACACGGAAAGAGCACGATCGGCATTGATGTGGCTGAGAAGAAACGACAACGTCAAAACCGAGCTGAAAACGATCAAGGCTTACGTAGAAAAGAAAAAAATGCAAACGTCTAGCGCGTTCGATCTTTTGACGAAGAGCGGCAATCGAAGGGCGATGACGATAATCGTGATTCTTCAGCTGATGCAGCCCTTCAGCGGTTCGCTGGCCATATCGACGTATGCTTACGATATATTCCAAGATTCCGGTTACGATATTTCCCCTTATACTCTAGTCATAACAATGGGAGTTGTGACGTTGATCGCGAGTTTCGGGGGTGTTTTTTCGGTCGATGCACTTGGTCGCAGACCGGTACTACTTTTTGGTACCATTACCATGTTCCTTTGTCTACTCGTATTGGGAAGCTTCTACACCCTTCAGTCCCAAAATTACGATGTTTCCAATATAACGTGGATGCCCTTTATGGCCGTTATGGGTTACATGGTGAGCGATGCATTGGGCCTTCACAGTCTGCCGTTTGTTCTTCTATCCGAATATTTTTCTACCAGCGTCAAAGCCAAAGCATCCATGATCTTCACGATATTGTTGTTTGTCGGTGCCACTGGCTCGTTAAAAATGTTCCAGTCATTCTACGATAGCCTTGGCCTCGGTACGACATTTTTCATATGCTCCGCTGTCTTATTTATCAGTGCGACCGTATTATTTTTCATTATGCCCGAAACTAAGGGCTGTTCCCTTCAAAAAATCGAGAGTATGCACAGTGGAGAATCTCTCAATCATATGGATATTAGTAATACTACCAGTGTGGAAATCTGATCGTAGATCGAACCAATGCTCGTCTCTAATCTATATCATATTTCAACATTCGATGTAATCCGAGATAACTTACTACACGAGACATCATAACAAATGCTTTGTCAAGATTCAAACTTTTTATTTCTATTCGTCATAATGATTAATCAATTTCCAGCAATCGGATATGTCTTGCAACATTTTCACCACGTTTCTGGATCAAGTTTATATCTTTTGAATATTTATGCTTTTTATTATCATCTTCCGTTTAAAACTTGCCTCTCCTTGTACCAATGATTCGAATGATAATAAAAAATTAAAGAAAAGAGAGATGGATGATTTTTGTTGCATACTCTTTCGTAATATCCTGCAATGTCATTTCGGTGCGTTAACCGATCGATAAGATCTAGTGTCATCACTCCGATATGTTCATATACAATATAGTGTGAAACCTTGAATATTATCGTATCGTGCGTCTAGATAATCGTTGGGATTAAAAATAATAATAAGCAGCACGTACGCAGAGTATGCCAAGCACAATGGGCTTATGTCTGAGAAGGTATTCCGTAATCAAATCATTTTGAGCGATTTGAAGATAATCTTCAAATCTGAAAAATGATCTAGGTCAGATTTGGAGCACGAAACAATAACATTAACAAAACCATGCCGGCTATAAGCTCCTCTACTCGTAAGACTCATAAAAAAGTAACGAAATTACACGCAGGATGCAACGAATAACGAATACGTTCGACGTGTTCTTATTTAACCGCGATATTAACGTTTTTACCTTCCAAGTAACATTTAGATTTCAACCCTTTACTAAAATATCTCAGTTAATAAAGTGCACCCTGATAATCGAACGACACAACACGTAGGTGGAAGGGAAAGATTATTTCTCGTAAACAAATTGCAAAATTGATGACAATATTAATTATTCATATCCCTGAAGTTTGATTAAATATTATTAATCTTATATTGTTCTAGAATAAAGTATTAAATATATCTGAAGTAAATTATAAGTGAAAATAGTTGTGAAAAATGGAGTGAGAAAAGTCATGCCATATGTAAAACAAAGATTTATGTACATACATATGTATAAATATTTTCGAGGGACCACAATTTCTTTCTGCTTACCAAATTTTAAGCAAGCGAGATAGCAAAAATGATGTTTTACTCGTACGTAGGTACGAGTAAAATATCATTTTCTACTCGCTACATTGTTTCTTATCGCAATTACGAGTAGTCTCAGATACACACAAGGCGTTCCATTTTTAATTATCGATGCAAATAAGCCAGACACATGAAGTCGTACGTAAAAAAAAAGTTTCTTGCAAAAGTTTTATGATTTCAAGGGGTGGGAGGGGGCAAATGATAATTATATGGAGATTTTTTTCGTCGAAGCATCGAATTCGAGTCAAGGTCACCATGGATTTATTAATTGGTAAACTATGATTTTTCCTCGATCACATTTTATGCGAGATCAAGATTGATACGATGAAAACCTTTTTTCGTATGACCTCATTTTCTCAACACATATCCTGCGATAAATGAAAATGAAACATCCTGTACCTATATGTCTCCAGCGGTGATACACCCCCGGTTTATAAACTATGGACTACAATTCTGAATGACGGTGAAGATAAACGGAAGTTCTTCAAAGTTTTTCCCCGAGATTATCATCCACTATCAATGGATTGTGGTTTGTAATCTCGAGTGCTCCGAGGAAAAAAAGTAACGTCGATTCATTGGAATAGTGAATCCGACACGAGGCTTTGAGCATGTATTGCTTGCCCGTCGATCCACGTGCACGAGGGAAACGTAGGATCGGCAAAGCTCACCCTATAGCAAGCCAGATCCACGAAACCTACTTGCAGGTTTATTGCGGGATAGTGGAGGCTCGCACATTAAATTAAGCTTGAGTTTCATCAAAAAATTTGCTCATGCTCTCGTCCGTACTGGCTATATTGGTTCTTAGGTAGTATTTCATTAATTATTAAAGAATTATTTCTTTAATTATTAAATATTTATTTCTTTAATTATCAAAGAATTATTTCTTTAATTATTTCTTTAAACCTGCGTGCGAGAGAGACAGCACTGCTATGCCTTCGCTAGGATTCAACTGAAATTATTTAATTTTTAAATAATGATTTATTAAAAGTATATGATAATAATTGGATATAAATAAAATAGGCGTATGAATAATAACGTAAAAAAGATGTTAGTGGACGGTTTTAATACTCGATTATCGTACGCGTCGGCGCGCGCTTTTTCTATTGCGTACATGCAAACGCGACGCTAGCGACATCTTACGATCGACGGGAAAGTTCGTCCGAGTCCCCCACCTTTTCCGGTTTCATAGAGGCTATATGTATTGTACTTCTATGGGTATCTACTTTCGGTGTCTAGAATCTAGAATAACAACAACATGCACTACTCCTGCGGGACCGCGGGTTTATTCGGTGAAAAGCTTTCACGATAACTTTCTGCTGATTTTACGAAAGTTTTATCACGCAACGTCGGGACTCACGGTACGTATATGCCGTTGCACGTTTCTAACTTATAGTATAAAACAGTCGAGCGCACGTTGTCATTAATACTAGAGCTGTTTCGTAGATAGAACTAACAATAACAGTTAACGTGCGCTCGGTCTCATCAAAGAGATTGGTTTAGCATCCATGATGTATCAATAATAAAAACGTTCGTTTTTTAAAAGATTAGTGAACATTTTTCAACGAAATAAACCCCCTTGAACGTTGATAATACTGCTGCCAGGAAAAATATGCTATTCGTGTATACAACTATACATATACATATTATCGACTGGCTAATTTTATTAAAAGGTTAAGACATGCCCCTTTACCATATAGATGTAGATGAAAAACTTGTTTATAAGCTCGCTTATACATCGGGCGAAGTAGGGTACCACTCGCATTCAACGTATTATTCTCTCCCTGCCCTCGGCGGTATTAACTTATTGGAACAGCCACCATATACCTTCGGTGCTTCATCGAGGAAACTTCTGGGTTTAATGAAATTATGTACTACTTTATAGGCTTTACAGCATAGCCGCAGCACAGGATGATCAAAGGATGCGGTAGTTGGTCTAACGAGTTATTTGAACGTATAATGTATGTAATGGAACGTACAGTATAGATGAGAGCAAAATATTGTAGCCTGTAATTTTTTAAGTACCAATAAGTCGTTAGAATAATCTTTACTAATTAAAGTTCAGATATACTGAAGAAATCCTGCCCACTGGATCGTGTCGCTTTAATTTTTTCCGTTTCTAAAATTTTACATTCATTTCCGGTCGTTAGTTCTTCAGGATTCTTTATGTAATATGGGATTCCCTACATCATTTTGTACATTACATTCCACGGTGACAAAGATTAATCACATATTAGGTAAAAAAGGACGGAAGCCTGTTAGCACTATCGAAATCAGTATGGGACAGTAGTTGGAGCAGGAAAAAGAGCGCCCCAGTCTATGTCTCGCATAACATTAAATGAGATAGACTAATGTAAGCCGTGTGTGATCGTGCGTAATTAGTGATAGAGGAGGCGGAACTAGACTACGAAGTTGTGTGTTTTGTATCGGAACGCGTCGATATGGCCTAGCAGAATGCTTGCAGCGACGCCAGCGACATCTATGACTGGGCTGCCACCTAGGTCGGTACCCCACTTTTCGAACTTCACGCGGAGCATAGATATATTCCTTCTAGATATTTTATTAATTGCTACTGTGCACTCGATTGTGTCCCAACAGCGATATATTACACTCGCCGAAAGGCTAATGGCCGGAACAGCCTTCTACTGGCTTATAAACTAGTTTCCTGCTTTCGTCCATCAACGATTGTATAGCCAACTTCACAGAGAGGTCTACGAACCCGCCGTGAGCAATGGCCGCAAGAGGGCTACACAGGCCACGAACTATAATTTCCTGCTTCTTTTAACCGCGATACACATCCGGTATGTTCCTATCTTTCACATTGTCAAATATAATTCTATAAATTTTGCGAATATAATAGAAAAAGTGTTTAAATATAATTTTATTCGATTAAAGGGTATTCCGCAGTCCATTATCGATATAAAATCTTATATGGATTTCGTGTAAAATATCGTGATT
This sequence comes from Netelia inedita, assembly GCA_964017225.1. NCBI lineage: Eukaryota > Metazoa > Arthropoda > Insecta > Hymenoptera > Ichneumonidae > Netelia > Netelia inedita. Next base: position 9,705,601 of record OZ024921.1, read on the forward strand.
TTTCTGGATTACGAGACGGCCTTTACCCGTCTGGCATTGTCCATCGTCAATAATAACAAAGTCCGATTTTGTGTTAAAACAAAGTTTCAACGTTTTAAAAATCTTCGTTTTACATTAAAAAGTTTATCTTGTCGGAAAAATTACCTATCGATTTCCTAAATATTTTCACAAAATACTTTATCCGGTTTATAACCTCACGATATTAATACATAACCTATAAGGTTCGATGTGCTTCGACTGCTGACCCGTGTACGAAGAGACGTGAACGATCAATTATACATTGTGCTTTGTGATTAAAGGAATGGCAGATACGGCCGCAGTGACCAAAGTCAAGCCTACCAAGGCTGTAAAGAAGCCGAAGGAAAAGCCAGCAGAACCGATTCCTCTCAAGAAGAGACCCTTCAAAAGACATGGCCGTCTCTACGCCAAGGCTATCTTTACCGGATACAAGCGTGGTCTACGAAACCAACACGAACATACCGCTCTCCTAAAGATCGAAGGCACCAGAACGAAGAACGACTCCGATTTTTATATTGGCAAACGTTGCGTTTACGTATACAAGGTAATACTCGTCTCGTTCGTATAATATAGAAACAAAGATTGAAAAAATTGCCTTTATGCATTATTACGATAATCTCGATTTATTAACGGCGTCTAGGCAAAGAACAAGACCCCTATTCCCGGCAAAACGACAAAGAAGACCAAAGTCAGGGCAATCTGGGGTAAAGTAACTCGTCCGCATGGTACCAGTGGTTCGGTACGTGCCAAGTTCAAGAGGAATCTACCGGCCAAGGCTATGGGTCACAGAATCAGAGTCGTGAGTTCATTTTTAAAATATTCTTAGTCCTTCGTTAAGTCGATGCACCCGTTCGAACTTGTCGATTTAACGATCGCACGCATAATTTGTGTTACAGATGCTCTACCCCAGCCGTGTGTAATCGCGCTAGCGTGTATTCTATAAAAAATAAAAAAATAAATACCGTTTAGGTAAATGTTTGGCAATTGTTTATTCCCCTTTCCACTATTTCCATTCCTGAAAAACGAATATTTCACGATATTTGTGTGAGTAAATGAATCGGATGCTCGATCTGTAACAAAACGATTGCTTTTTTCGTCATATAGGGTAAAACAGCCAGTAGTCGGCCTCTGCCTATACTTTTTATGAGTGGGAAGAGTACAAAAGATATGCTTTGCTCTCTTCCCACTCGTACAAAGTATAGGCAGAGGCTGACTACTGGCTGTTTTACCCTATATACATTTGCTGCATCGGGAAAACTTTATGAAAACAAAAATAGATGATTTAGAATCGTATTTAATTATAAGAGAGAGTAACTAATACGACGCGAGTTAGTATTGACGTAGTACGCACATACTCTAAAGAATATACGAATGGGAGTATATATATATAGTTACGAGACCGAGGGAAGGAAGCCATTTTCTTTATACACAAATACATACCACCGCACGCACCGACTAACCTACGTATATGAAGAACACATGTACCCCAAAAAGAAACAGCGGCGCGTCAGTTTTCTGTCACAGATAGGATGCTCCTCCGACGGTTTTTTTTCCGTAAAACGAATAATTACTTCTATTATTAACTTACGCGTAACAGCTATATTCTGAACAGTTCATAGAGTGAAAAAACACGAGTTATGACCTGCTAAACAACGTCGTGTCCGAGAAAAGGAGTTAAACTTTTTATCGATAGCAAAATGATGTTTTGCTGTCTAAGAAACTGTTTTGACGGCCTGGGATTTGCGACGACCCAAGTACCACAAAAAGTCGCAAATCCCATCACTCTCGACACTACACACATGGGTAATGATCGAGCAAAATTTTACGTCAATTATTATAATCGAGACTTCGAGTTGTAAATGTTCTTCTCTTGATCCAATCGATTCTTCGTCTTGGTTATCTATCATCAGGTCATGAGGTAGTGATTGTTATGAACGGGCTGAGAGTTTGCGGTCAAGGTGGCGCATTGACGAACGTACCTCTAGCTCAGAGCAAGAGCTATTTCGAAGTAAAAATTCGACAGGATGGTATTTGGGGGGTTGGCCTAGCGACTCGTTCGACAGATCTAAATTGTGCCGTCGGTGGCAACGACGCGGAAAGCTGGGCTCTCAATTCCGACGGTATAATACGACATAATGGACAAGAACTTCACAAACTTCAGACTCAATGTCAGGAGGGTGACATTATCGTGAGTAATCCACTATTCGCCCGATACTTTTTACCGTTTCTTGTTTAAACGTAGAGGAACCTCAAAAAAATGTATTCCCAGGGTGTTTCTTACGATCACATCGAGCTTAATTTCTACGTTAATGGAAAGTCACTGGATGCGCCATTGATGGGTATTAAAGGCACGACATATCCCGTATTGTACGGTAGGTACAAGAATCGGCGAGTCGAGTTAAATCGGCTTGTCCAAAAAATATATATTAATTATTCCTAACTCGACTTATTAGTCAAACTATCGTTAACCTTTAATAAAGCATAAAATTTTGACGCCGCTTTAAGGATGTTGAAGCGTTGTCCATGCATTAGACGAATTCCAAGTTTGATTGTTTAAAATTCGTACGAACCTTCTTAACGATAATACTCGACCATGGGTAAAATTTGAGAAAGTTTTACCGTCTAGAGATCGAGTTATTTATTGTCAAAAATTGTTTTTTTTTCATAACTTGCCGCAAGACCTCGTGTTAAAGTTGCGATTTTAAACACCGAATATCTCGATTACTAGACGGTAAAACCTTCTCAAATTTGTTACCCATTATAATACGATGCTCGAGAAGATTGACGCAAAATTTCAAAAAATTATCTTGGAAAAAATTGTATCCGATGATTTTGCCATTACTTTGTATATACTATTATGATTATGGCGCGTGAACCTCCTTAATATATTTCCTTTGGTATAGAACGAACGAACTTGACCGATAACATACCGTGCTATTGTTTATTTTCAGTGGACGATGGAGCTATACTCGACTTAATTTTACAAGATTTCACTCATCCACCTCCCATGGGTTTTGAGAAGATAATGGTCGAACAGTCTTTGTTGTAACGAGATTAAGTAAATTACTTCTACGATCGTTTCGAGTATCATTACTATGTGTGCATTTAAAAACTTCTATCCGATTTCTGTTTGCGTCTATAAACTGAAGTTATTCCATGATAACAACGCACCGATGCACGTTGGTGATCGTTCTGTGAAATACTACGTTAATCTCAACGGTAACCACTGTAAAATAACAAATTACTAACATAGAGATATTTAATTAGCCGTTGAAAATAAACATTTACAGTACACGTCGCGTATGATTCACTTTACCAAATAAAGGCAAATTACGACCATTGGGACTAATTCTCGTGTTGTCGCGACACAAGTTCACACTGTGACGACCTTCGGAGAAGAAATAAAAACGAATATGTATCGAGAATTCTCAGGATTTATTAAAAGGTTTACACAATTATTATTATTATTATGAAGAATCAGTAAAATTCTGCTTCCTGCATTTATATTACAATAACTATATTTTTGTCTTACATCTAGTTATATATATATATATATGTAGGCGGTATATTCTAATGTCAGTGGGTATGTGTGTTATGTATGTAAATCACGAATTAATTGGTGATTTACATATAAATATGCATTTTATATATTTATTTATTTCGTATTTATGATTCAATGATACTTAATGAGCTAATGGTATAGTATATACACTGGCTTAAGCAAGGTACCGAAGGCATTAGGCCATTCGTTTGCTTAATTAACTATTAGGCTAGCGTCATGGCTTGTTCGTTGAGAAATCTCTTTTATTATTTTTGTGTGACTCGTTCTCGTAATAAAATTCGTCCGTGGGATATTAAAGCTAATTTATCATCGGTTCCGATACACGGCGTATATCGTCGACCCGGCCGCACCTTCGATTAATCAACTGTACAATCAACAGTTATCCAAATAATCAACAACACTTTTATAATATATATATATTTAAAAAAGAATGGTACGCTAAACATCGAGACTCGTTGAATTATTCACTCCCTTGTATTCCCTAAATTCGTTTCGTAGCGGAAAGTAGAGAAGAGGGAATGAGTCGATTTTACTCGGTTGGTGTTTTAATCGTGTATAAAAAAAATGAGCTATTACGGGAATCTACGTAATCGTAATAATTACGAGTTTCAATGAAAAAAATGCTAACGCGTGAACGGATTTTATTATTCGGGGCTTACGTATCTGTCGTTGGGTTTTGTTAACGAGGGTACACAATCAAGACACAACTAAGTAGTGACTTCGAGTTATCGTACGAAAGAAAATACATGAGAAAACAAAAAATTAGTTGAAGAATTAAAAATTAAACGTAATATGGATTTTACACTCGTTCGAAATCATCAGCGTTGATATATAACAAAAATACTTATACTATTACGCCCGCGCCAGTATAAAACTCGATTATAGCACGAGCCCGATTCCATTGTACAAACATGCCTGAGACCGCATTTTAAAAAAATCAAAATCTATCGATATTCGAGCCTTTTGCGCACAGTTTCTTACCAAACTGAGCGTATTCACTTTTTTAAAAAACGTTCCTCATGATTGTTTGTGCTGCAAGCTGTATATGGGGGGGGGGGGGGGGGGGTGCTTGCCCGAAACGTACGTGTATCTTTGGTCCTTAAAATTATTATTATTAATTTCATTATGCACTACGACTACCACTCACTCGGCATTGTCGCCACACGTCCCAGAGGATGGTTCTTCGAATAGATCGAATGGCATACATTATGAATTTTGGTTTTATCGTGAGATTTAATGGGGCGCATGTGCGAATAATGTAAAAAATAGGGATAAATGAATTCGAAGAACCATCCATCGTTCGACCGGGCCACTGTTTAATACATTTGTTTTTTTCTTCTTCAGTTTCGCATTATATTACATTATATTTCATGACTGGATGATATGAGATAATTATTGTGGTAACCCATCGTCGAGTCTCTTATTGCACTTGACATATTCGTATTGTTCGATACTAATTATTAATAATTTTCGATCGAACGAGAGGACTTTTTTAATTAGTCAATCTTTCGTTTCTCCTTCATTTCGATTCACCCCTCGATTATCCGATCGATTTAACGATATCATTAGCAAATGTGTTAAAAAAAAACTATCGTACACTTTAATAATAGCGAAAGAAAATTTATCATTGTTTGCGTGTGTTTGTGTGCGTGTATGTATGTATGTGTCGGTGTCTTACGTGCACCTGCCGAGGACGTTTAATTACTATCACCGTCAATTTCACCAAGTATTACTTCGATAATCATAAAATATAATTTCTCATTGAATTCAATGATTTCATACAATTTGGTTTTGCGTACGTGTTTTTTTTTGTTTGTTTTGTTTAGCTTATACGTACAAAAGATCCGTCGCGCATCCCGTGTCCCGAAACAAAGGAACCGAGATCACGCGAATGGCCAGTGCCAGTGATGGTAAGACAAGTCAAGATTCATTTTATATTATTAGGGACGTTTATCCAATATACGAGCAATCGCGTACCAGGGGCGACTTGCCCGAGCACTTTACTAGTTATACAAACTACCGTACGCGAATATCGCTCTTCCCGTTAAATCTAATACGACCTTGTAAAAGAACTCTGAAAAATTCATTCGAGTGAAAAATATAAACTCTCGGATATTATTTACAAAATGAACGAACGAGAATTCAAGTTTGGAAAAATGTTTGCGCAAAGTATACACGTGGAACATTAGTAGCATCGCCGTTACTTTTATCATACGAGACTACTCGTCGCATCGGTGGATGATTTACTCGCTCTTTTTCATTATTGTACGAATATGAAAATCACGGGGTGTGTTTTTCTTTTTCTTTGCTCCGACTACTTTCAAACTTTTTCATAAATACACGATCTATAGCTGTCCATGTTTAAAAATTACCCTCAAAGAATCCATTTTAATAAAAGCTGCCCGTTAATGGCCTCACGATACGAATAAATATATATTATTATCTGTTTTCCGTCACGAAAATCGTGGCGATTCGCGAAAACGAAAAATTAACAGAGCTCAAAACTTTGTCCCATTCAATCGTTTTATCAATTTCTCATCGTATTATTTTCCCAAGCATTGAAATATCGACACAATTTTAAAGAAAGAAAGATAGATATATATGAGCGTACGACGACGTATAATTGATGTAGAGAGTATTGGCAGTTTAAACACGCTTATCCGCCGCTATAGACTTAAAGCTACAGAGATCGATATGAGATATAAATCGTTCCATTAAATAGCTCTCGGATAAAGATATGTGATGCCGAACGATCTAATGGGCAGTAACTTTTGAATCATGTGCGAGTTGGTTGCGTCACGGCTCGTTATGGCTTTTCATCGAGGCTTATATAGATTCATTCCTCCTTTTCTTTTCTCCTTCGTTTTTTAAGTACAGATCGATTGGACAAAAAGGCAATAATCCACAAGGACTTGCTAGAAACCCATTCATCATGAATATCTCGTGTGCTTGTGTATTGTGTCTGACCAATGAACCCCTTGTGCAACTTTTTCCATCGTAGTTTCTGTCTGTGATAACAAAGGTCGAGAGTGTCGCGAATACATCGGAAACGCGATAAACTGAGCTAGTTATCTCTTGAGAGAACACTAGAACCCCAGTTTCCGTTTGACTTGTCTGCATATGTGTCTGTTTCTGTGTTTGTGTGTGTGTGTGTGTGTGTAAATGTGACTTTTTTTTTAAACTCGAGCTAACGTTAAGATTACGACATCTGTTATTAAAAACAAAGATATGTAAGCAATATGCGTTTACGGAAGAACTTTTCCAAAGTACCTTTAAAGATCTCACGACCGTTATAAAATAAACGTATAACGGCGATTGTGTTTTTTATATATATATATATATGTATATATATATATATATGTGTAGTACTTTCACACCGACTAACTTGCATGGCTGGTGTTAATAAGAGTGCCGAGGATCCAACGTCTCGGGTAGTCTCTTTGGTTTTCTATTCGAGCGGCGACAAATATCCAGCTAATAGAGCTTTTGGTTATGTTACCCATCTGAGCAGGGGACTGCGGGGTGGGAATTGGGATAGTTGCAGTTCCCTGAGATGCGATTAATATTTCTGTACAATGTACGTAAAGTACGATCAACGAAACGACCTCTGCTGTTCAAAGTTTCTCCTCATACCCACTTTTGTACGATATAAACAGCAGTTGATAAAAGCCCGGCTACTCATTATCCGTCGTATCCTCGATCACGGAATCCCAATTGAATTCCGTGGCGCTTTGGCGCGATGGCAACTCACCGAGATGCTGAAAGCGTTGGACGAAATGAGGATCGCGATCTCGCAATCTTCGAAATCTTTGAAAAACAAGATTTTTGGCAAAATCGTAGAGCTCGAGATCGAGCCTGTTAAGCCGTCGTACTTGTTCCAATTGCTCCGTACTTAATGTGGCCATTGTCGCGGCACTCTGCGTTGCGTTGTGCTGCTCGAAACCTACAGCGAAGCGCATACCAAACGTTTCCTCGAAAGAATACTGTCCCACCTGGTAATACAAGAAATCAAACCTTTCGATAGAGCGTGATTGTCTCGTCGTGAAACTATAACTGCGGTATAAAGCGATATTTGTACGTAAAAATTAAAAAAAAAAACAACGAATAATATTATAGTATGGATAATTATTGATTCCGATAATTTTATGCTCGATCGAATACGATGAATCTGTTGATACGAGCGATCAGCCGACTGATAAGCTACAAGGACAAAGTATACGCGCGTGTATATTCGAGTACTACGCATCATAAGTTTTCCCGACCTCGAATCTTGCATATTGTACGGTACATGTAAATGTATATAGTACAATATATGCGAATGTAGTAGAATGTAGTAGCATATGGATCTCTGTTGGGTAAACAATGGAAACTATGGTAGGGGTTCGAATAAAAAAGGGAAGAGCTCGGCTATAGTGACGGCGGACTTTCATAAATATTTATATTAAGATTTGGTATTCTTGGGCATGTCTCGAGATATATAAAACGCTCCTTTTCGTGTATGCGTTGAAGCGATAATAGAAGTACGAGAGTAAGTGGAACGACCTAAGAATTTTTCTTAATTCCTCCGATTGGACAAAATTAAATAAAATATAATTTGCCATTATGCGTAACAAAAATACGAGAGAAACTATTTCTTTCGACTGTTCCTGTAGTTTTTTTTTTTTTTCTTTAAATGACGATAAAGCGGTAATAAAACTTGCCTAAAAATGGCATAATGTTTAAAGAGACTTACTTTTTGATACTCCGTGAGCATGAAGAACGGCATGAACTGCAAATTATTTTTGGCACTGGCCAACATCAGATGATCTCTGTCCGAACTCGTCAGAGACGAGTTGTAACAGCCAATAAGCGATAAATCTGCCAGCATTCTTGTTTGACGATTACTCGCGAGATTGTAGGGACAAGCCATAAACTGCGCGGAATTGAATCAATGTATGAAAGCATCGAAGTGCAATTATATAGGAAATAAATAGAATAACGACTTGTATTCGTAAATACCTCCTCGAGGGTAACACCTTTCCAATTGGGACTGGAATAGCACTGGGGAATCGTAGCTTGGGTACCTCCGCACCAGTGTCTCGCTCCTCGCCACGTCGCACCCCGTTGAACGTGTCTGAACTCGGATAAATATCGAGCCACCGGATCCCTTATGATAGTTACATAAAAATATCTTCTTTTTACACCCTCACCCTCGATTTTGTTCAGTTCGGAGTCCACGCAACTTGTTAATTCGGTCCAGTCGGCGTGCAGACCGCATTTCCATCCGGTCGAGTATCGTGAGAATAGCCAGTTTTCATTACGATTGGGTCGAAAACAAAAGCAACGCTTGCGCTTTCGTTGACACGAGCATGGTCTTTGCAGGTCCAAGTCGCGAACCAAGTGCTTTCCGAACAAAGTTCCCCCTGTAATCATTCATAAGAATATACATAAATATTTATTATCCATTTTTTTGATTACTCGTACGTTGGGAAAAAAATAATTTCTGGCAACGTGTGAAACGGATGTTTGATTTTCAAATTTTATCGTGTTTACTTAGAAACGTTCGAGTGGCTGGAAAACTATTTTTTAGAAAATTGTTTTTACTCCTTTAGTGATTTTATTTACAAAACCCGTAACTCTCAGGGACTCGTGGTCATTTAAAAAACACTGTGGAAAAATGCTAAATAGTGCGTAATGCATATCACAAATCTATAAAGCATTTAAATGTTCCGTGATCTTTCCACACAAAATCTAAACGGCGTCATCACCCTGCTTGGGATTTAAATGGTCAAGGTAGAGGTATGATACTTGTGAATAAAATGCTACTCTATTTATAATTGTCTCTTTTCATAATGGAAAAAAATTCATTTATATTCTATAGAAGTACCAATAGCCTCGAAATACTCCCACGGCAAATGGTTTCCATTACATAATCGTTTGTCCCAATTTGGAAATGTTAAGAACATCGGATCATAGTTTTTTTTACATTGTACAGAATATATTTTTTTGAGGTTATACTTATAAGTTATCAATGACTTTGAATGTTCTCGTTGTATCGAACGGACAGCTTATAATTCATATATGAACTCTGCATGGTGACAATGTTCAAAGATAAAAGCACGGTGGGAACTGCTTTCCCCGAAAGTACCCACAGTACTAATCGAGCACGGTTTACAATTACATAACTCCAAAACTCGATGGTAAAGTTATTTTTAACTTTAGGGACGCAATTTGGCGATATTAATCATTGATTGAGTGAAAAATTCACCAGATCGTCTTCATACTTGTTTTATCCAAAAAGTACGCCTTGACAGTTCGAAAATGGATGATTGGATAACGAACCAAGTTCAAAAACAACACGATACAATGCTAATTGATGGGAATTGTTGATACGTGTTCTTGCACGCAATATATATTGTATATTTGGGAAATCTTTGAAACTATGACGAACGAGTTAAAAACGCGAATGCGTGAAGAAAGATGCAGAAGAACATCTTGTCATTTGTTTATCGGAAAGAATTAGGTATGGAAAAGGACAAAGTGATAACAAGGATACATTTACCAGTTTTTTGAATGTGGAGGAAGACCATAACATCATGAGCATTGATGTCGAACTGAAAGGTGTCATTGGCAAATACGTCATCGTAGCCAAGACTTCCTTGTATACTTTGTAGCTTGAAGGGAGGACGAACGGGTAGCAGAGAATTTTTGTCGAGTTCGAGCGATCCTGATGTAAGGGCCGACGAGCCGGTACCCATTGCCAGGCCCTCGGAGACTCTGGCGGACTCCTTAAGATCGCGATTCGTGAGGGCGCACACATGATCCGGACAAAAGTAACCGAGATATACGATACCAGTGAGCGCGAGCACGACACAAATGCCAACTACACCGCGTAACCGAGTCCTTCGTGATCGGGTCTCCATATTAGCAGACCTGTCACACGTACACGTAGTGCTGTCCGGCGGCAATAAAACCACCAGCTCGTTGGGTCCGTTCCCGTTTGCGCGTCTACCCATTTCTATCCATGTTTTTTCTTCACCAACCGCACTAAACACTCCGAACCCCACTTGGTTTAAGGTTTAACGACCTTATCAAAACAACACGCCGCGCTAATGTCTGCCATGTTGATTTTTATCCCTCCCACTCTCTTGTGCTTCGCGACTTGTCTCTCGATTGAAAATAAATGGATAAGCTCCGTACTGCTGAACGTACGTGTGTACGATCCTTACTGTTGTGGCGCAAAAGATGACCGAGTCATTTAACACTCAACGTACAGATCTGCCATCTTTGTTACACTCTATTTTTCAGGGCTAACTACGAACGTTTAAATAAATCGGTCGATACAAAAGTATGTGCCCGCACGAACGAGTTTAAGCTATTATCTGAATATCACGGGATCGGCTATAATATTAGTAATTATTTATAATAAATATAGGTACGATAAATACATGAAAGTACAAATATAAGTAAAGAATATAAATATTCACTTATAGAATTCTCCGTTTCAAAAAACATCAAAGTGACGCCTCCCCATGGCAAGGAGAGAACTTATTGATCGATTGTGGGTGCAAAAGTACTCACAGTTCATCCTTTGGCCGCTCAGATGTCGGCCCGTTCCGTGTACTTTGACTACAGCGCCTCTAGTGTCGTCCAGCGCAAACCTAACTATATAAATTTTTGATGACGTTTCGGACCACGGAGATGTCACTCTATTATTTTAGTCTCCGTGGCGAATTTAGATGAGTTCATTCATCACAAGCAGATTTCATTACATACTGTCATTTAGTATTTAGCACGCTGTGAGTTACGAAGTTTCGTAAATAAATAAACAAAAATGTTGGAGTTGAAAATTCACACAGGGAGAAAGGTGTCGACGATTTTCAGTTCCGACAAAAGCCTCACACTTCACGAAATTTTAAACGAATTGGACAATCGGGTAAGTGTTTGCCAGCCATATTCGCAATAGAGCTTATTCAACGTCATAGAGTAACCATATCACTCTAAATTTTCCGAGAAAAAGCGATAATATTTAATGAGACCTGTATTTATAAGCGTACAACTACAAGAAATTATATTACCATTGATAAATACAATTATAACTATATGAGAGTCGAGTCGCGTCAGTTGAGCCATGTTATTTGTCCTGGTCATATATTTTTTCTTTCTTTCATAAAATATAGACTACAATCAAATCATAGTAAAACGTTAATAATGTGTCTTTAACGTAAATTATTATGGAATGTACGAGTCAACTCGGCATCTCATAAGTATTTATTTATGTCCCGAAATGTCTCTCGCCATAAAAAAGCATCTTTCAAAAAATTGTTAACCTACTGCACTTATTGGATGTTTGCATTATCTTGAGAAGAACTTTGTCAAGTATATAAATCGATTTCTGTGCTCTAATCGCCGCACAAAATTTATATTTACAAAAAAAAAATATTATTCGTCCGAAGGGTCTACCGAAAGGTCAGTTTTATATCGAGCACGATGGACGTCTTGTATCTGAAGATACGATCACGAGCCTCAGTGGATCCGCGATTCTCGTACCAAGAATATTTGGCGGCAAAGGTGGTTTTGGCTCTATGTTAAGAGCCATAGGAGCTCAGATCGAAAAAACAACAAATCGCGAAGCCTGCAGAGACCTCAGCGGACGACGTCTACGGGACATAAACGAAGAGAAAAGATTAAAAGCCTGGATCGAGAAACAAGACTCTAGGGAGGAGGAAGAAACGCTTCGTAAAAAGAGAAAACTGGAAAAACTGTGCGCTGTCCCTAAACACGAATTCAAGGATCAGAAATACGAAGAGGAGCGTTCCGCTTTGACCGACAGAGTGGGAGATGCGATCGACGAGGGTTTCAAAATGGCAGCAGCAGCGGCCGTCGCTGCGGAGATTCGGGAGAGAGTCAAATTGCGAGCCAAGAGAAAAAAGACCATTCTCGACGACGATATCGATTCCGACGAACTGGATAGTTCCGACGACAACGACGAATCCGAAGATTCAAAACCTACAAACGCGCCGCCGAGTACAATAATATCGCCCGTACTCGATGTTTCCGTGACGAATCACATTTAGCATGCGCGGATAAAAACAGACTCGACGATTCGCAATTACCTTTTAACGGCGATACCCTCTGACGTAGATGCAACTATTTGACAATGAAACACACGTCGTGTACAATAATTTTGCGTTAAACTAGTACGTATATGTATTCTTAAATAAAGAATAATTAAAAATAAACTTTTCGAGACACGCTTATGTCACTCGTGATAAGAATCGATCGATTCGCAATCACCTTTCGACGGCAATACCCTCTGACGTAGATGCGACTATTTGACAATGAAACACACGTCGTGTACAATAATTTTGCGTTAAACTAGTACGTATATGTATTCTTAAATAAAGAATAATTAAAAATAAACTTCTCGAGACACGCTTATGTCAGTCGTGATGAGAATCGATCGATTGTATGCGTGCGGAAAAAAAATGTATCGCTCGACTGTACTATTTAATAGGATTTGCGAAAAATCAATAAAACCAACTGAACGAGAATACAATTGGCGATTTAACGATTCTGTTATCCGGATCATGTCCCGAACGAGAGTTATGAGTAGTAATCGCAGCCACTGGCATTGTTCATTTTTATACGGAGATAAGAAAGCGGTCAATTGATTTCAAGTTGCGCATAGGACTGGCTGTTGAGTATCGAATATTCGACGACTTTAGTGTAGAATCGAATGCAGGACAAGAACGCTGGCAAAATGCAAATCTTTCCATGGGATTATCGTTTCTATATTTATCTCGTAATATCGGGGATTTCGATCATACGTTCATCCTACAGCAGTTCTCAGCACGGTGAGCTAATCATCGTGGTTATAATTATCGTTGTAAAGTAATTATGTATTATTCGGTGGTGGGATGCAACAGTAGGGATCGTGATGCAGCATCCAAGCTGGAGTCTTCTGGATCACGATAAATGTGGTATTGCAAACTCGGATCGTATAATAGGTGGTAAGAATGCCTCGATGGGGGCTTATCCATGGATCGCGAGAATCGCTTACAGCAACGATTTCAGCAAGATACGAGACGGATTCGCTCGTTCGGCAACCGATAAGAAACAGCCTTTGGAGCTTGCTTACAGATGCGGTGGTACTCTCATAAATAAGATTTATGTTATAACAGCGGCTCATTGCGTCACCAACCTACCGGATAGGTAAATATGGCAAAATGTATATATTCAAGAAATTATCTTTCCATTCATCATGTTATTCGAATTAGAAAAATGAGGGTCTAATTTTTGGATTTAGGCATTGAAAACTGCACTTTGTATTCAGTTAATTAACATAATATTGGTGGAGGCTGCAAGCAAGTTTAAGAGAACGGACATTTCAACGAAATATTTAAAAAACTCCACATTTGTTTTAAAAAATTTATCCGAAAGAATCGCATTCTATCGCTCGGATCGCAACCCTGTCGCAAGAGGTCTAAGAGTAGTGTATGCCTGGATCAATTTTGTCCCTGAGAGATTTGAATTCCTCGGATCTTTTGAACGGAGCTCTCTTATCCTTAAAATTTATGTAGGATGGAGAATGGCTAAAATAGAAGAAGTACTTTTCAATCTATTTGACCATTCGAATTTATTTACTGCGGACAATATTGACCCACGTTTACACGGTTACGACCTGACTAACATCGGGGCATACAAATTCGACATCTCAAAAGAAATAGTGGAACGAAATTCTCAAATAGAAACAGAAGCAATTCAACAAAATATAACACTTTAGAGTACGCGTGCAAACATTAATCTACGATAAAATAAAAAAAGAATTCAGATGTTCCAAAGTTCTTGTTTTTTGGATATTAAAAATTGTTCTCTGTAACATAATAATGTAACGATGAAGGACGTTGCATGAGGTATCCAAGTTCGTTTGAGGGTAATGGGGTGAACCCAAGATCTTTTATCCACAAATCCTCTTCAGTGTCAGAATAATATAATGCGGACAGAGGTACAAAGGTCATGCTATTTAAATTCAGGGGTAGTTTTTCTGTCCCAGGTCTTGTTGCTATTTTTTAAGCTTGGGTATTCACTCAAACAATTTACCTACAGTACTCATATAATCGAAAGTATTCCTAGCTCTTCAAGTACTCACACATTCGCAGCATTAATAACACCTACATCACTCAAAGTACTCATATACCTTGTGCGGCTTTGATGCCTCTGTATAACGGTTGCGAGGCAGCGGCTGTGCGTCGGCGGTTGCGAGGCGTCGGTTGCTAGGTGGTTGAGGTCACCTCGATTTTCATACACGAAGGAGATGACTGGCTTTACTTTTTAATTTTATATACACGTAGAGAAATCAAATAAGCATTCACGCTGATTATAACAAACGTATATATGTGCGATTTTCGCTAATAAGTTACCAGGTAGCCGGGGTCAGACTCGGCGAGCATAATACGGATACCAATCCGGATTGCGAGAAGGGGTACTGTGCCGAGCCTGTTCAAGATTTTAGACCCATTTGGATAAACGTTCATCGCAAATATAACGATCCACCTTTCAAGAACGACATTGCGATAATAAGACTCGATCGACCTGTTCGTTACAATGGTTCGTATCGTCCACGCGATCGTCGTTATTATTATTATTCAATATATATATTATATTCTATATGTACGTGATGAAAAAAGAATGGGTCATGCCGATTTGTTTGCCAAGTGGTCAACTTCTGAATAAGGATTTCATCGGTGAAAAAGCAGAGGTTGCTGGTTGGGGAATATTCGACATAAGTATGAATAAACCTGCGTGATTTACAATTTCCTAAAAAATCTTTTCTTTCTACAATTCCTGATTAATTATAATAATATTGTACTATAAGAAAATATGATTTACAGGCGATCCTAAAGGGAGCGTTATTCTACAAACGATCAAATTACCGATCGTATCTACCGAGAGATGTAAAAAAGCTTTCAAACTTCATGCTGACATTGGCAAAGAGCAGATATGCGTCGGTGGTGAAATCGGTGCCGATTCTTGCGGGGGTGACAGTGGAGGACCGCTGATGAAGGTCGAAGCGAACGATGCATATCCGAAATATTATTTTATCGGGGTTGTTTCGTTCGGTGCGAAACATTGTGGCGAGTCTGCTATCCCGGCGGTATACAGCAAAATAGCTTACTACATCGATTGGATATTGGATAACGTATCACCCTGAGTATTGATTTCCCTCTTTTTCTTTCAATCGTCAATATACATATATTTCTCTGTGTATATACCTATGTCTTTATATATTGTTGTTTTAATTATTTTTATCCGCACTACTGTAATGAGAATTTTGTCAATACATGGATGTATACATATATAGTAAACGCGTATAATCGAGGGGTAGGAGGGTCGTTACGCTCTTCAGCCTCGCGTGATAATTAAAAGTTACGAGGTACGTTTCCGATATCGGATCGCTTTCAACCACGTCGGGCGATATGGGGTGAACTAAACGACGACGAAGACGAGTTCTACGAGGATAGACCAGGTGCCTCTTGCCAAAATTAATTGACGTATCGATCGGGCAAACGGAGTATATAGTTGCCCACCGGTGCGACGACGAGCACAGGGCTTCGAAAATTCGATTATGGCTTCTCATCGCTAGCGCCATTATACTATACCTATCTTATACCATATATATATCCATACATATACAATGCACCTATATGAATATTGTACATACGATACACGACCCTTTCGAAGATGAAAATTTCGCTCTTTTAAATTTTGCGTCTATGCAATAAACAAAATTAAAGGAAATTTTCGTCGAATGAAAATTTGAGTAACGACTGAGAGACTTGATGCGAAAGGCTCGCGTTAAATTGTAGAAATTATTTGCGTTCAGCAGGAAAATAAATTTATACCGGATACAATCGGCGGCAGGACGCGTGCGAGCGAGAGGAAGATCTTGTTCGTTTCAACATCCATAAGATCCTCGTTTCTTCTTACAGCTCAAGGCATAGTTGATCTCTGCACGCGCGGGAGGGTAAAATACTCCCGCGAACCGGCACGGCACGGTGTCATCTTATTATACGGGCGAGGGGCGCGAGATCAGCTCGTTGATGACCGTGTTTAGCTGTTGATGGCTTTCCAACTTTTAAGTAAAAATATAGACGCGCGAGGTGCTGGTATACGGGAGAGAGGCGCGAGAGGTTTTTGCACCCCGCGATTCCAGTCGATCGGGCTCTTCGTGGCGATTATCCGTAACCAACGAGCGGAGCAACTCGCCTCTCTTTAGTCACGTTCGCGTTTCACCTACGGCGGGTATAGGTATACGATAAATAAAAAAATAAAAGGGAACACGTATCGACGCACGAGATTCTCGATCGAGTGCGAAAATATTTATCGCATCGCGATATATGTACATAGTTTATTACGGGTGTAGGATTGGGAGGGAGGGAGGGATACATTGTGCGTAGCCTATGTCATTTCTTTTGCAGAATTCCTATTTTTTTAGTAGGGTTTGTCACAAGAGCGAGCACACGATTGAAAAAAAAATCTATCACTTTTTTTCAAATCTAAGGATTGCAGAATTTTCTTTATGGGTAATTTGATCTTAAGGGGTTTCATGCACACCTTTATGAATATGGACAAATCAATTGTTCAATTATATACATAATTTTTTGTGTGAAAAGTATTAATTGAAGGGAGCTAGACCGGACAAATTATAAAATAAAAATTCTTGTTTTTGAAAAAATAAATCTTTACATCGCTCTCTTGTAAAATTATCTAAATGGAGCATTTATGTATAATATATTCGATAGTAGTAACTTGTAAGAATATTTTATGAAAATATAGTAATAATAATAAGATTCAATCGTAAGTATTTGTTGAAGAAAAATTAATTAATTCATCAGTCGTCCCTTGGTGTCCGCGAGCTCCTCGTTAAACCTCGAAATATTCAATATCGATTATTTTACAAATGATATGGTAAACTTCCTATTCCTTGCGCTCGGTTAATGTGAAAAAATTCATTCTTTCGTTACATCGAAAAAAGATACGGGGTCAACCGCAAAGTACTTTACTCGTACACAACCTTAAGAAGAAAAAGTTCTATATAGCCGTTGCGATATACAGGACGAGATATGCTTTTCATCCTACTCATAATGCTGTGAGTTACAGAGAGAAAGAGAGTCGAGAGAGAGAGAGAGAGAGAGAGAATCGAAGGGGTCTTAAATCCCGATTCTATCCCAGGCGCAGATACATGTACCTACATACATACCCTGAGCTTAGCGTGATTCTCTCGAAAAAAAAAGTCGGCGGTTCAAGGGAAGAAAGACGCTCGCGCTCGTCCGCGGGCCAACAACCACCTAGCAGACGGAGGCGCGATACATTTTATTATCCCTCTACGTACATTATGCACATACGTATGTACGTACGTATGCCCGAGCATTAAACGAGCATATACAGTATATACATATAATAATAATAATAATAATAATAATAATAATAATAATAATGCAGGCACATACGTATAATAATGCTTAGCCGTTAACGGGACGGGGCGCACGCCGCTCTCGTACAGGCGCGTCAAGTTATTAGAGAATCAATTACTCGGCGTTCCTATTGTTTATGACGGGGCCCAAGGGCTCGCCGGTCCCCCATCGACACGCCGTGCTTGGCCACAATCACCGAGCTCCCTTTACTCTCTTCCTTCGTTTCCGACTCGGCTTCTCAGCCGCGCGCGTACCCGCCTATACAAGAAGGAAGAGGAACAAGAAGAAGAACAAGAAGAAGAGAAAAAAACGCGGCGAGCATTTCATACCCTCGCGAATATGTTTCGATGGATGGCCATATACCCCTTCGTTCCATATACGTATACGTATCTCTCTTTCGTCTCTCGTTCGCAAATTCTATTTTCGGAATACGAGAGGGAGAGACGAGTAGAAAAAAAGTACTATGTGTATCTAAATACACCGAGGCAGACAACCACCACCATCACCACCACCACCACCAACCACCACCACCATCACCACCATGACTATCGCCACCACCGCCACCACTGCCACCACCGAGAAAAGAGCAAACGAGCTGAACGAGGCAAGAGGCGTATAGTTCATAAATACGCTAGCGTTCGGCAGTAAATCTTGGTCGCCACCGCCGCACGAGAGAGGAGGTCCGAGCGAGCTCGCGGTGGTCTCACCCGTTCGCCACGGCGTTCATCCTCGTTGTTAATTGCCGTGTTTTAACACCTATCCGTACGATCGATCCTCGTGCCGACCAGAAGGAACCCGCACCCCGTCTTCCTCTCGTGGACCCTCGGCATTATCGTGGCATGCTCCGCGGGCGTCTCGCATCTTTCTGTTTTACTTCCACTCCTTTTCTCCGCTGCGCTTCGTTCGTTCGTTCGTTCTTCTTCTTCTTCTTTCTTCTTTCTTCTCTCCTTCATTTCTCTCCTTCTATTATATATATATGTATACTGTTCATATAGAGGTGGCACGGATTGGAATAGTTGAAAAAAAATATACGAAATGTTTCGCTAAAAGTTTTATAACACGTTCGTAGTGTGGTCCATTCATAAAATTTATAAGTATCGACGATGAAGCTGCTTAACGTTCGATAATTCTTTTTTTCACAATCGTAAGTCGATAATCGTTCAATCGATGAAAGTATTTTCTTCGAAATGTTTGAATGGCCATTCTCGTTCAGCAATGTTACGAGAAAACGGTTAATTCGTGACGACATTTCTCAATTAAAGTACTCGAGTTAAGAACTTTTATTGTTAGCTCTATATGTCCTGCTTTTTCGATCCACAGTTCGATGATAAACTCGGCACTTATGATTCTTTGTCCTCGTGAATAAAATTCGATCTACACCCGTCCAATTTAATCTTTCCGTTATACAAAAACATATGGCTGGTCCATTCATCATCAAACCGGTTCATTAATTCTTTCTCTTAAATCTACACATGTAAACAACAAATATTATTCGATTGACGAACGAAAAATTATTTATAAATCGTAAATTCACTATGATTATATAAATGCGATCGTGTCGTTATTATTTCCCGTATAATAATTAAACGCTCTATACGCATATACTATAATAATAGAAAATTTAGCAGCAAAGAGAGAATAAAACAGGGTAATGCGATGCAGGACAGAGAAACGAGAGGAGGAAGAAAGAGAAAGAAATATATTGGACAATAAATCGTGAAAGAGAAGTTGAGAGACACAGCGAGAGGAGGGGAGAACGGAAAGAGTGAGAGAAAGAGGGAGAGAAAGATAGAAAGACAAAGAGAGAAACGGAGAGGGTGAGTGTGATGGTGGTATGGGGGGAAGTTAGAGCGAGAGACGCATCGGCTCTCGGAGGTGAGTTAGTTATTACAGAATCAATTACCAGCCTGTATTTATAGTCTGTAGTTGTATATAATAGCGCGTTAGTTGGCTGGTTTGCCCCGAGCTTTGCATGCGTGTACGTACTAAACGACACGACATGCGACGACCAAGACGCCAAAGTTTTCTCGCGTTCTCCGAGACTCGCAAAAAGTGTGAGAGTGGAAAGAGAAAGAAAGAGAGAGAGATAAAATGCGTCCGAGATAACATCGAGATACGAGCGGAAAATCACTGCGCATGCGCTCCGTTCGTTCACCAAGTAATACACGGATATGCATATATATAGTAATACCTATAACGTTTTATGTAGTCCGTATGGAGGAAGGGTGTCGTACCTAAAGCGCATCAGTATCAACGGTATGTATTAACTCTGTAAAATCCAACGCCCTCTATTCTACGCGTCTTTTATTTTACATCGTTTCTAATATACGCGAGAATGTATATATACATATATATTCTATATATATAGCGTTCTTATAGGTGTTGTATTAGATATATAGGACATTTTGCGGCACATAGTTCTCTCGATAGTCCGTTCTATCTGCCGAAGCGGAGGCGCAAGCTCGGGTACATCGACCCGCCCTCTCGAGACACCCTCTGACGCTCGCGCGATTTCATCCAAGTATCCCCGCGAGGCATACGATTTAAGAGCCGAGCGAGAACCCGTACGAGCCAAAGAGACACCAAAGAATTTATACGAGAATCGCTAAAACTCGCACTTTAGATTAGTTATTCGCGATTTCGTATCTGACTCACCAGCGTGTGTATGAGAACCAACGTGTAGTCCGCGAATGGACCGAACACGTAATACGCGATAACGCATTAGCGAAAGCGAGAGTTACACATCACCGCACCTTGATTCATCACACGCGGCATGCCGCGCGCCGGTGTGTCTTTTAATGCTGAAATTGTATATCGCTACCGTTGAAACTTATTATTGTCTCGCGATACACGTGTAAAACCGTATGTATTGTACGTGCTACGGTGGATATAATTTACACGAACATATACATACAGACGTGGATATACACGTATGGACACTTTATCTGCGTTAATGGTCTCTTATCCGTCTCTTCGTTTAACGAGACGTGATATAAGTGTAACACATATCATACAGTCTGATGTATATAATTGGACGAGACAAGATAATGAGGTGTATGCGCATCTAAATGGGGGATAATACCGGGAGGAGAGTGTAATGGACGAGAGGGGCGGGTCGCGTGGCCGCACGCGTTTATCCGTTCGTCTCTTTTTTCTTTTTTTTTTCTTCTTTTCTTTTTTCCATTCTATACTGGCTCACGTGCCGTCGCTACTCGCCGACGCTCGCCAATCTTTAGGAAATTTCTGCGGCGTGCGTAAAGCACGGTGTGTGAAAAACAAGTTTTGTAACGGATAGCTCTAATGCCATAATTTTATATAGCGAGAAAGAGAGGGAGGGAGAAATTGGGGTGCGTGAGATCGAGGTCTCTTCGTATCCAGGATATATCGTGTATATTTACGCCACGTGCAACGTGACCCGAGGACATGAGACGGAGATAAGGGAAATAACGACGATGTCTATATTATTACTTATCGCGTCGACCGCGAATTTCAATTTTTGCATATTTTACGATTCGACGCACTTAAATTGTATCGAGTAAATTTATATATCGTACAAGTATTATTGATGCTATAGCATTAACACGTAGCATTGTGTATACTGCGGTCAATGAGAAGCGTCGATTCAAATAATTGCAAATTTTTTACGCTGCATATTTTCTAACCTATATGAATCACATTCTGGTCCAAACAACATCAATCCCTTCTACTATCATTTTTATAAAAGTCCTACAAAAATTACCATGCTTGTCCTATAAAGCGTGTGCAATCGACACGTGTAGGAGATTTTCTGCGAAATCTTTGAAAAATTGGTCCGAAGCGTTAGAATTTTTACAGAGAGAGCACGATAAAAATTCGGAGGCAGCATTCTACACTTAACATTTCTATTGGAATCTAGGACTCTTTAGTGTACTAAAGCAACAGAGATTATAGGACAGTATGGTAATTATTCCTAGAATTTCATAACAAAAATTCTAAAACTTATTTTTCTCTCCGTGTATGTATTTGTTGTTTCGAATAAACATTTTTTCCGCTAAGGCTATTGTGGTTGTTATCGTCATAAGCAGAAACGCGTGTATATACACACAGTACGTATATATTGGCACGTGGTACACGGGTTAGATTAAAAGAGGGGCCACGTGGACGAACACGTGCGGCGAATGTGAATAAGAGCAGCGAGCCGGGGGCCAGGGATGTTATACATGCGGTGCACAATGAGCTTTCGCGCGAAAACGCGATATGTCGGCGGCATCAGCCGGTTTGCATGATTTTCGACTCGGGCGATGCGCCAACGTCCGGTATATAACATTGAATATATACTACCAAAAGTTACAAATAGTATTATGTCTTCTTTCCCGTCAGATGGACTCAATTACATCGATATGACTCGCGATTCTCGTCGTTTTTATTCGATTGTACTTTGGTCGCGCGACACTACCATTCTTCGAGCGTTCCGTCCCGATGTTTCGCGTGTCCGGTGACACGGCTCCCGCCGCTGCCACCACCGCGGCCACCACCGCCGCAACACCCAACGGCTCCGAAGGAAGCGACGAGGACGGAACCATCACCGCTCCGTGCTGAGATGAGCGAAGCTATAACAACATCCCGCGCGTAAGAACAAACCCGCGGGGGCAACAGGGGATAGACCGAGAGAAGCTGCCAGCAGAGAGCCCGCGGTAAAGGGGTTCTCACGTTACGCGTTCCGTGCGTCCAGGTGTCGGATTACTACCCCTAGCCCAGTACTCGCTCTACTCTCGTTCGACCAACCGGCCTCTGCCTCTCGTTTCTTGCACTTTTCGCTCGTTCACCTTCTCTCTCTCTCTCTCTCACTCTCTTCTCTCGACCATAATATTAAATATATATATACGTATATACATAAATAGAGAGAGAGAGAGAGGGAGACTACATATACATAGGAGTTTGCCACCAGTATCGACGCGGAGCTCGCTGCTGCCTTTCGCAAACGAGATAGAAGGCATATTGCGCATATCAAAATCGTTTGATAGTAAAAGCTGGCATAATACGCCCGATAGCTCATTCATTTTCGTAATACGAACGTGCATCGATCCGAATTTAAATAATATATTTCATTTTCCTCTTTCCATTCTTCTCAAGAAAATTCTCATTATGTTGATTTATTATACCAAGGGCCAGTAGCGCACGATGATAATTACATTATTATCACATCATTACGAAAATTAATACTCTATATATCCGACGTGTGTCAATCGCTCGATTTCTTCTCCGTCTCGATAATGATCGATGACTAATATAATATATATATATATATCGATGATCCATCGACCGTGTGGGTAAAATATAACGTCGAGGGCAAAGAAAAATAATTTTAAAAATCCATCGGCGCATACGCGTAACGCGAGTATCAAGCAAGGCGTATACGACGAGACCAAGAAAAAAAGTCATTTTAATAAAACGCGTATGAGAAATAAGCGCATCGGTTAGAGACAAAGAGAGAAAAAATAAAATAAAAGAAAACAAGAACGAAGAAAAAAATCGAAAAAAAAATGGATCAATACAGTTTCCGTGACGTTGTGGATTAAGTAACAGAGTTGCCACATACGAGGTCTAAGCAGGTGAGGGGGGGGGGGGGGGGCGAGAACGCGCGCGCGGACGTTCGGTAATTCAATATCAACGCGGGGCGACTATATAGTGGAGGACGACGGACCGCGAACGCTTGCGGAATATATACTTTTATACTCGATGCGTATATACATATATGTATATGTAATATTACAATATATACATATATACATAATATACACAAGGCCTAGTGCGCGAATGTGTTGAAATTCTCTACTGCGTAAAAGATAACCAGCATCCATTTTGTGACCAAATAAAGTACACCCACACACACATACACACACGTGCGCACGCATGTCTATATATATGCGTATTATATACTTTGAATCGTTATATACATATATAGGTATATATGTATATATAACATATGGGGAGACAAAAAGTGAAAGAGCTGCATCGGTACAGGTGGTTTTCGAGTTCGAGACTCGACTCGAGAATGGCGGCATCATCGAACCCGCCATATAAGTATGGACAATATACACGCTTCGTCGCTCCTCCTCCTCCTCCTCCTCCCCCTCCTCCTCCTCCTCCTCCTCCACCTATACGCAACACGCATAATGTACTCGACTGTTGCTCCGCCGGGTATATAAACACGCGCGTGTGCGTTACACGAATATGCATGCAAGATATGTATTTACTTCATATATATATATATATATATATATATATATATATATATATATATACTGTTGGCGAACGAGTATTCTACAACTTCAGGGTGGCGTCTCGCTCGAGACGCTTCCGGTGTTAAATTACCCTCAAGAGTCTGCCCGCACCCTCTTCATCCTCTCTCGCTCCTTCTACCCGCTCTCGTCGTGGCCGGGCCCCTAGAGCGCCCAGTATTTTGCGTACGTTTCTTTTCCTCTTTCCTCTCACGTGTACGGCGAACAAGCGCTCTTGTTCCCGCTCAAGTATTATCTTATATAGTAAAACGAGTGTACGTCGTATGTACTCAAAATGTATATATACACACATCGCGTATTACGATGATGGACTTTTGCACAAGCGGAACCACGAGCCGGATATGACACTGGGAAATCAAGACACCCCCTCCCACCCGACCCCTGCCCCTCCCCCTCCTTCTTCCTATCCGTCACATCACGAACAAGGCGAATAAAAGTTGGCGATATATATTATTAACGCGCTACGTGCAACCCTCGATCTTATATCGCATCTGATCTCAACTTTTGTTCCAGATCCAATTTGCCTCAACCTCCCCTAACCTACACCGATCATATACTACGAATAAAAAGGAAATCACGCAATTATTATCCTCGCAGCAGGACGAAATTGAACATAAATAAGGAGTGTCGACAGTTCTTTATTCATTGACGGTTCGACTCGAGGATGAGGCAATATATCGATAGATCGTTACCGAGCAGCTAAATCTGTATAGATGGCAGAAGGGTATATATGTACCTACCTGGTGTATGGGTTACATACCGAAGAAATGTCAAGATTGTCTTTCGAATAAAAAACTCGCGTACGTGCTGGTTCGGTGATGTACAATATGGTTATGGCTATAGATCACGAGAAGGCAGCAGAGAGAGAGAGAGAGAGAGAGAGAGAGAGGGAGAAGAAGACCCGACGTGGTGCACGAGCTCGCGTGGGCCAAGTCGAGACGCTACGTACGCAGATCGAAAGCGCTCGATCGCCTCGTCGTGTGTGCTCCTTGGCATTGGTGAAAAATAAGAGGAAACACAAAAATAACAGAGGGAGAAATAAAAATTTAATGAAAAAGAAAAAACTACGACTAAGTAGGGAGAGGAGCGCGCGCGTGTGGGAGTCCCGGGGTGGCCACCTGTCCGAGCGATTGCGGTACTGTGGTATGCACCGATAACATCAAAAAGCTGTGAACACGATAGTATAGATATATACGTGTATATATATATATATATATATATATATATATATATATATATATATATATATATATATATATATATACATATACACAGCGTAAACCAAACGACGAACGCCCAACGCGCTATGTATACCATATAATAGTATATATATATATATATATGGATATAGCTGAGAGAGCCAAGAGAGCACTGTAACTCACCACCACGCACGACGAATTATAGTCTGGCCCAGGGAGAACGTGCATGGTCCAAGGGCTTCACCTCACTCCCCCTCTCTCTCTCACTCTCGTCCTCTTTCTCTCTTACTCTATCTTACCTCCGCCTCCGCCTCAACCTCCTTTTCCAACACCGCTTCGTCGAATCTCCCTTTTCTTTTTATATTTCTCTTCGTTTCTTCGTTCCTTGCTCCTATCCAACTTAACCACATCGTCATCGCCTCTCGTTCATATCCGCAATAATAATCCGGCGTTTCTATTTTATTTGCTCGATAAACGAAAACGTAAGGATTCTGGAGATTTTATGGAAAAAAAATGTCGAAATATTATCACATTGTCCTGTGGAATTTTATCAAAATGTACTGTCGGACGTTATCATTAATTGCTTTAGACTGTTATTGCTATGACTTTTTATAATTTTATCGGAATGCTGTGTTACTGTTGAACGTTATGGAGCATTAAAAAAAACGGAGGCTGGAAGAGCGTTGGAGGACTCTCAGTTCTTGACGAAAACAGGGGGGGGGGGATTTATCAGGATCGATACCGGACAGCTGCTTACCGATGCAGCGAACCCCGTTAAAGTACCATCGTCGTACTTCCTCCCGAAGAGCTACGCGCGGATGAGTGAACATATGTACACATGAAACAAAGCCTCCCTTGATTACATCGATATAAGCACAGTAGGCTAATAATACACACAATGCTGAAAATATCGCGGAGCAGTAACAAGGCTTCTTTAATATTCTTCAATCTGCGAGAATATTATTCGCGTATACAGGCTGAGATATTTAAACTGACAAACTCGGAATAAAACGAAAATAAATTATTGGAGAAAAATAAACGGTTTGTACAAAGTTGTGTGGTATACAGAGGGAAAGAAAATTACATCAATCATTTTTATTCGTTTTTTAAGTTTTTACATAGAATATGACAATCTCCTTGAAACCGTATGAGTTTCCGTTATAAGAGAAATTAACCTCGAAATGACTTTCAAAATTTTAATCAAATTCAAAAGAATTAATGCAATTTTCTTTCCCCTACCCCGCAACTTTTGTACGAAACAATCTTTTCCTCGATCGATTTATATTCGAGTTATTTAGGGTTGTCGAGTTAAATGCCTCACCCTGTATACGATATTAACGGCTGAGAAATAACGCAGCATCGATGTTGCGTGGCCAACCCCACTCTCTCTCCAATCGTGTCTAGATAAGGTATCTCGCTTCTTCCAATTTTTCTATGGCATCGAATGCGGATATATCCGCACGTGCGGCAGGTCATGTATATATTAGTTATTTTATAAATATAGGGGCGGGTTCGGGATATACACATGTATACGCGCGTGCCAACGACGCGAGGTACAGAGTGGGGAGATAAAATAGAGATAAAGTAACAGGATGCCTACGCTCGATCATAATATGACAAATATAAAATGACAATTGGAGAATATAAAAGATGTTATCGCGTTGGTACAGTCCCGGGGAGACCTCGATGAAGCTGGCATATGTTACTCGTATATCTATATTTCGAGATGCTTAGGGGTGTCTACAAGGATTCCCACGGGAGGCGTAAACCAAAAGTGTCATGTCCGTTACGCACTCGTGGAAACCCGGCAAGTATTGTTCCGACTCGAACGAGAGAGAAGAACGACACTCACCCTTGTTCGCGTATGTCATTCCTTAATGGAAAGTCGAGTACGATAATCCTATTGTTTACATTATTTTATTTTATTCGTCGATAGGGTTGGTACATTATGGGATTGAATCGAGGAATATTGATATTGCTGATAAAACGGAGCGACGAATTTTTATATAGATTTTGTTATTTTTATTGTTTAAAAATTTGTTTCTTACATGGATATATTGTACGTTATAGTACACGTGTGTTCTATCGTTATCGGTATAATGAAACGAGCAACGCCCATCGATATCGCCCACCAACGTCGACTATCTATTCATTATCAGAATTGATAACGTTTCACTACACGTTCGTATATCATTTGTAACTATAAGCTATTACACGACACTCGAAGCATTTTAATTATCAAAAGCGTGCAATAATTTCGAAGATTAATCGAGCTTTAAGTAATTAATTATAGTTAGTACGAAAACCTACTGACGTCTTGCATTTTATTATCAAGCTTTAATCGTTTACGTAATGAAATAGTTTAATTACTTTTCATGACCCTATGATCGTCTGTTATCGAAAAAATAGTCTTTTATAAACACACTACCCAATTTCAACGATTTTCCAGATTTTCCGAGTACGACGTAGAAAATTTAAGGGTTGAAGCTTCCTGGGCCATTTAATTTATAAACTTTTGTATTAACACGATCGTATACCATGTTTTATGATTATCCTGTCGCTATCCCTCTATCGGTATATTTTCCTCCCGCTTTTTCACTTCCTCTCCCACTCACCGATAGAATAGGATACCAATAAAAGAATTAAAATTTCGCTGACGTCGTTTGGCATTGGTCCGTGCGGTTTCCATGGTCGCGCCGTCGTCGTCAACGCCGCCGCGCGCGCATATTCATCGATCCTTCGTGTGCATGTCCCTTGTCTGCGCGCATGGAGTCAAAAATATCTTCTCTACCTTCGTATATACATATATATTCGCCGTTCCGTTATTAACATAGATGACAAGTCACCCTCACCCTTTTTTCCCCGTTAAAGATGGCTCGATCATAAGAGGATATATCCGAAGATAGGGATCTGAAATTTCTCGCATGCGTGTTTTTGAAAGATGCTTTATGGCCTTGCGTGCGAACTAATTTACCACACCTAGTTCGCAATTTATGCAGAATGCGAATATCGAGAATCGCACTATGGACGTATTATAGATAATTCGTGAGGTCAGACAGCGATTCGATAAAAAAAAATTATATACGATTATAAATGGATGAAATTTTTATAATATCGTTCTTCGACACACACAAACTAACGTTGATTACATTGTAATATTAAATTCTGTAACTTGGCACTGTTTCCTAAAAATTTGAATTTTCCCAGACTGTTTTTCAACCCTAACATTACCTCCACCGCATCCACAATGCATTCTTTAATCCACATTATTGTTATTAATTATATTATTTTATTTATTTATTATAAATATTGTTGTAATAATAATTATTATTATTGTGCGAGTGAAAGTGATGCAATTAACGCATGAAAACTAATATAAATAAATCGTACATTTTATTACACAGACGCGATTGTACGTAAACGATATACTCTTCGATCATTATTTCCCGACCAAATGATGATCGGTTGGTGATACAGCTGAGCCGATCAAAACTAGGAAAATTTTATTCACACGTATCTGAATATATACCTATACCTCGAAATTTACATGCAACCGGTCGACCCGATGAAATTTATATCCGACCGTAACTTTTTCAAATGTACCTCACACAGGTATACATATATAGCTATATATGTAACGCAATGTATGACACGTCGCTACGATGAAAATTGTTGACGAACGTGCATTATATTATTCGGTAAGCGCGTTTATAAAAGACCAGCGCGATGCGAGTACACGTACGCGTACACGTGCACACGCGTACGAATAAAAATATGGAGGAAGTGCATGGATGAATGGGGATGGTGGCCACGATACAATTACCACGGTATTCAAACCCTCTCGACGGGGTCTCTCCCTCTCTCTCTCTCTCTCTGTCTTTCTGCCCTCTTCGAAAACGGGGCATTCGAATGAATTCTTACGTTGCCCCGCTCCCGCGCTTACAAAAACTGCGATGGTACTACTTGTACAATGTACCTCGGCATAATACCTAATATATATATGTATATGTGTGTCTGTGTCTGTCTGTATGTGTCTTATAGGAACAGCATATATACCTGGCGCCTCCATAAGAGTTTTGGCGCAGCCTCTTTCCATGTAGGTTTACACTTATACATATATGCTCGCATATGCATGTATACCATACCGATTATGTCGTCGTTGCTCTCCTTCAGCCTTCGGACCTGATTATTATTATTATACACACATATATATATATAGATATATAGAACCGAGGACCACTCGGTGGTACCTTCTCTTCATTTATATCGTCCCTTTTTCCCCTGAACGCTGCTCTCTTGACGTTTTTTCATCGGCATTGTTGCGCAACGCGCATATACGACAAAGGAAATCAATGGTCCCCTCCCTGTCGACTCTCGGCCGCTGAGCATTGCACTCGTGACCTTAATTGTAACCGCGGACTCGTTTGGGGGAGTTTTGCCCAGCGTTTGTTAGGGATGATACGTATATATATATATCGATGAAAAAATATTTCTCCCAGATTTAGAACGGAATCGTATTCGACGATGTAATTCTGTAAATTTGTCGAATTTTCCGTCTTTATCTTCGATTATCGGCGATCAAGTTCGACCTTGGGACGAAAAGGTCGTATCGTATGTTCGATTTTCCGGAACGCAACTATCGTGTATGGAGAGAATATCCGGCGGGATGAAACCTCGAATATGAACGGATCTCTCATCGTTCCGGGAAGCTGAGAGGCTTATATGTATTATTTGTATGGCTCAGCGGGAGATACCACCGCGCGCGTCTTTCTTCAATATACATATATGTGTTTGTATCTGTACCGGGGGGCGCGCACTCTTGCGCAAAAACGGTCTTTCATCTCTCGTTTCGGTTATCTCTCGTTTGTCCGCCATTCGCTCACGAAAATCTCACAATGAATCGTATGTCTTAATTATTCAGGCAGCCCCTCTCTCTCTCTCTTTCTCTTTATACCCCCCTCGAAATTGAAGATGAAAATAATGGAGCGAAAGCAGTTGTCGTAAAATGAAAGATTTGCAAATTTATATCATATAAATAGAATGAAAAAAGATGTGAAAAATTGTTGAATTAAGTGAGGGGGTACGAGTGGGAGAAAGAGAGGAACAAATTTCCGGGAAAGAGGTCCATGGAATACCAGAGAGCACATGGCGCGGTGGGCATGACGGAAGGACAGCTAGCTTGGACGCGTCCATGCTATGTCCCACGTCAATCATGCGTATACCAACACTAAACTGCTGCTCGCGTAAAACAAACGACTCGGTTGTTTCGCCGAGCCAGCCTGGTTCTCTCTCCGACTCTCTTCATCTCTTTCCATCTCTCTCTCCCTTTCTCTCGCAGCGGAATGAGCGAACGAGTAGGTCCCTAGGGGACTCGTACTTAATACCTCGAACGAGGAATCTCTCGCATCCGCGTGCATTATTTTAGGAGCGAGAACGATGCGGCGACAAACCAACGTGATGGCGGACTATTTTTCTACGGACTTGTTGCGTAGCTCTCGAGAAACGTCTGTAAAAACACGACGGCAAGATGGTAGGTATAGGTACTTGCTCCCTATACAACGTTCTTGCGGTCACATATTTCGTACGGACTTGGGTACATAGAACTTCGTTCGACGTACCGTCGCCATCAGTATCCCAAATTCGGGAGAAAAACAAAGCAGAGAAAAATATAAATACGGTCCGTTTCATTGAAATTTTCAAATGGTGATGTCGAGGAGATCCCGGAAGTTCTGGTCAACACGTGCGAATGATATTTTGACCCTGGTACGTCGGCTGAATCGACCGACTACCGTCGGCCAATGTCACAAGAGTGAAATAGGAGCATGCGCTCCTTTTGTATCGTTAGCCATTTTCCCCGGCGAATGATCGACAATTTTACGTAGGCACTTCGGCATTTATGCGATTTGTACGCGATAAACGTTCGTATTTCGTATCAACGAGATTTCGTCGAGTGGGAGGGTTGCGTTAGGTTAATAAGGATCAAACGTGAATTTAAATATCGCTCTATCACACAAGTTCTAAAATCTTTGAGAGAAAATCATAAAGTCTCGGTAATTGTTCGAAGATCTGGCAATAAATTAAAAGCTTACGAGTATGATCATGCGGTCCTTGAACCACGTTTGGTCTCGATGTTCGAAGATTCGACCACGAGGGTATAACCTCAAGAATATTTTCAAGGTTACTCTCCTATATATATCACCCTTTGCGCGAAGAAAATCACCCCATCGGCACGAAATATATCACTTAAAAATACGAAAATCTCGAAGTCGCGAATATTTTCAAACGATAATAATGTCGTGCCTCAGTTATATATAGAAAACCGTAATTAATATTCCTCGGGACGTCGAAAGACCGGAAAGACGCAAGCTCGTACAATACTCGATTCTGAATTCTACATAATGTATAGGAGTTGAAAATGTATTACGAATGGAGAACGCGTTCGAATCGGAGTTTCGTATTGCCGCCTGATGGTCGCCCCGAGTCACGATAACTCGCCGGTTACCCGTATAGTAATTGTAAATCGTAGATGAGAAGGCCGAGTCGGATCGCCCACAATTATCAAAAGAATCGCGGTTCATCGTTATTCAACATCGCGCGTTACCTACATGCACCATACATCATCAAGGTATAACGAAGTGAGAGGCACGAGGGCAAAAGCAGATCGATGCATTGAATTTCAAATCTCGCGTTACCTCATCATCGGTGCGCATGCGCCGATTCCTGCGAACCCCGCGATAGGAAAATGAGTTACGGGGCTGCCGTTGATGGATGGAGGGATGACTCGACCTCGAGCGATCGAGTACTTACATTTTTTTCCCCGCAAACGGCTGTGCGTGAAGACTAAACACGATAATTAAAAAAAACGTAGAGAGGGTCGCGGACGTACCGTCCGGGGCGGAAGGGTAGATGAGGTGGGTGGTTAGGTGGGAGGTCGAGGGGTAGGGGGGGAGGGGGTTGTGTCGTCGCTAGTTAGATTCTCGACGAGTAGGTGTCCGTACGTACGAGGGGTGGCGAATAATGAGACTTATTTACAGGGCTCGTCTTCCGAGTGGCGAGTCCGTCGGCGATATGGTGGACGTGACCACGCCCACCGACCAATCGGCGTTTCGGCTGGCGAGACATGCGCAGAATCCTTCCGGGGCGCGCGTCCCTCGCTACGTGGGATACGTGTCCTATAGTTACGGGAAACTCCGCCTCTCTTGCCGCGGTTCCTACGTGCGCTAAAGCGCGACGAGCCCTAGAGACTCGCGTCCGACGGACGAAGACGGAGCGTACCGGAGGATCGCGTGTGTGCGAGTGAGCGAGAGAGGTTGCGCGCGCGCGCGCGCTCAGGCCGCCACCGTAGTCCGCAGCCGCATCCGCATCTCCTTCTCGGCGCAAAACTATCGCCAGTCGTCTCGGATGCGTGCGTTGGTCAACATCTTTCGCGTGAAACACCATTTTTTTTTACCGTGGGGTTTTAATCCCCGTCGCCTCGGTTAGGCCCGTACTATCGTAAATGTAACCAGTCGAGACCGGAAATTCGGTTCACCCGATGACGAAGCTTGCGAGTTGATTGTCCGGGATTGGGGTGGAGAAACGAAAACGAAGATTATTAGTGATGGTAGCGGCTCGCGATGACGCCGAAGATCCTAAAATACGCACGCACGAGGTACGAGTGAATTTTTCTTCACATGGAATTACGCAGCCCTCTTTCGTCTAACGTCTCGATGACATTTTCCGGAATAAGAACGCGTCTGTGACAAAAGTACGTCGATTCGTACTCGCGTTTCGGATTCGCGAATCTAACGCGAGTTACGTATATCGCTACGACAAATGAGCCCAAGATCCATGATTCCGATAACGGAACGCGCGAGTTTCACGTACGGAAACCCGGCTCGCGCACCAACCCTTCGATCAAGTGGTAAATGTACGGTGGTAGCGCGATTCCCCGAATCGTGGGCAGAACAAATATCGAGAGGTATTCGAATCGTCGTCGTCGCCGTCGTCGCCGTCGTCGTCTCCGGATTCTCTTGGACCAAAAGTTAACGCTAATAATAGAGGCCGAGTGTCGGAGAGCTCGAGGGCGCGCGGTTTCTCGAGGCTCGCTTTCGGAGTAATAAAAAAAAAAAAGAAAAAAGAAAAGGAAGTAGAAAAAAAAGGAAAAACGAAAAGAGAGAACGTGCTACGTACGTGCAAGTGTGTGTGTGTGAGTGTGTGTGCGTGTGCGTCCGTGTTTGTGTGCGTGCGCGTGTGTGCGTGCGCGAGAGGACCAAGATAGCTAGGGAGAGACTATAAATACGCGCGTGCGCGCATGTGGAAGAAAACTCGCGGCGTGCCGGCGGCCTGCGATCGAGTCGGACCGATGCGTCTACCCGTTCTCATCTCCGAACATCTCTCCTCTCTCTCTTAACCTCTTGGATTTCACCCTTCGATAATCCACCGGTTACCGAAGATCGCGAGTGATCAACATTATTCGTTACTTCTTCCGGGAAAAACGTTCGCGAGATATCGTCCGGGATCGGCCCGGAAACACCTCTCGCTAAGTTCTTCTCGCGTTTCCATACATTTACATGGTCGCCATCGTCGTCAAGAAACGAATAGAGAGAAAGGAAGAGAGAGAGAGAGAGGCGAGAAACATCTATGAGGAATAAATCGCACGCACAAAAAGATGGTCTAGGAAGATATAGGTAATATAAGAAAGGAGAGACTTCGGTGGCTGACGGCGAGACGCGAGAGACGCCGAGTCGAAGGGAAAAATCGCGCCGCTGGTAATCGGATATGTGTAATAATAAGCCGCCCGGTGTAACGCAAGACAATTAAGCGGACAAGTTGAAAGCCTGAAGGCGGTGGAACGTTCGCGCGGAATAACGATGAGATCCGAGGGGTGGGGCACCGAGGGGTTGCCTCTCTATACACATATCTACACGCGGGAACGACTTTGTCTATAGAGTGCGTTATTATAGTACGCTAATACACGAGAGAGAGAGAGAGAGATTGTCGAGTGGTGAAAAATCGGCCAACCAGCCGGTGAGTCGATGGAAAAACGGGGATTATTATACGTACGTATTATAACCGCGCGTATACGGTTAATCGTTTTAAGGGTGTTACTCACTGAAAGCGCCGTTTTTTAAACGCATATACGAGCCTGTCGCTAGACGCACATAGGCCGCACTAGTTTAATTATTTATTTCCGTCGCGATATCGCCCATTTCGCGCGTTTTCCTCAGGTTCATTCCACGTCGATATAACCGAGCGTCATCAACACCGTCGTGTTTATACGGACGTTTTAACTCGGCTCATCTCCGCATCGGCCACTATTATCGCACGCGTGCGCGAGCCATTGGACACAAACGTTTCGTTAAACAGACGCGTTTGATATAAAAAATACAAGAAAAAAGAAGGAAAAGTGCACTGTCGCGGGGTGGCCGCGCCGGCCTCGCCTAAAAATATCCTATCGTTTCGCTCGTTCGCGTCGCATGCACGTACTTGGCCCACATACGAACGGATGCGTTTACGTACGCGCACGCATTTATAAATGCGCACGGAACTGATCGGCGAATTCCAAAGGTTCGTACGACGCGAAAATGGAATGGCCGATACGAAAGATCGTAACGACGACGAGGAAGAGGATAAACAGTTTCGAGGGATAACCGTGGAGAGATTCGCTGTTCGATGTTACAAAAGAGAATGTGCGATCGAATGAACGATTAAAAATAAACGAAATACAGTGTATGTGTGTGTGCACGCGCAAGGTGATTTACGTTTTACGAAAAAACATCAATAAATATATATAATAATTCACTGCGGGGGGTTGGTTCACCGTGGAGGGTGGAAGACACAACGTAGTTGGGCCCGGGGGCGTAGTGGGCCACATCGGCGATGCCGAGCAGGTGATGATGGGCTACGGTGGTGCAGGTGTGACCAGCGGTGGTGGTGGAAGTGGTAACGGGGCTATGACACCGTCGGTCGGTGGTGCCGGTGGCGCAACGAGCGGCACGATCGACGTTATCGTCGGTGGTTCGACGAGTGACTACAGTCCGCAGGGGACACCCAACTCGTTGGGTGGCCACGCGCCCGGGTCCGTCGACGCCGCTGGACTTTACGGTCCACCCGGCGGTGGTACGGGGCTGACCACCTACAGCCCTCAGGATAGTCCGACGAGTTCGGCGGGTGGCAGTACCGCGACCGTTACCGCTGCCGCCGCCGCTGCTGCCGCCGCTAATGGACATTTACCCAGCTTCGGTTTCACACAGGAACAAGTCGCCTGTGTCTGCGAGGTGAGTTTTCTCTAACCTTTGTCTCTCTATCTCTCTATATATACATATATAGATATGTAGTTTAATATATGTCACCTCAAATCACCTTACTCATACAATTCTCCACTCTCATTAGTACGAAAGTTCAAGAATGGCAGTGTTACACGCTTCGAGCGCTTCGAAAACGCGTGTCGTACATTCTTCGGCGCGACGCGACCGATCGTGGCCAAGATTTGAATTAACCGATGCTCCAAGGTTCGGAAAGGGTAGCGAGGCTATGCTTTTAGCTGAACGCAGCCTGTAACACCGCCATCGTTACAAATTTTGTTATTTCATCTATGACCTGCCTAATCTACCTATCGTTTAGCTCTCGTTCGCACGAAATGTGACTGGTAACGATGCGTCGTACATTCTAATCCAAATTGCAGTTGAATATAATGAAATTTGATCGAAAGTCGGAAATTTTGTACACTTAGGTATCGATAAAACACCTGGCAATTTTCAAGGTCATTTCACCTACCGATTTCATACAATTATGGTGTTGCAAAAATTTGTATACAAAATTTCATAAATTATCGCATCAGCCACGACAGTTGATGACGAGAAAACATCAAATTTCTTTAAAATTTTAAAAACTGTCGTTTTTGCTTCGACCAAATTGTTCATCAAATTAATATTCTTGATATTTTCAGTTTGTTTCATTTTCCAATTTGATCTTTCCTCGTACTGAACATTAATATTTTGTCGAGTTAATGTAACGCGCGAGCGTGACATTTTTTCAAATTTATTCAGAGGTTACATTGTATCTTATCTTTGATACGGAGAGCGAACGTTACATTGAATATTTGGATTACCGTACGCCTACATAACTTTCGACAATGATAAAACGTTATAACGGAATCATGTTTTGTAAAATGTCAAATCACCGACGGACCGACTGTAACTCCGTATCCTTCTCACATACCACTTTAACGTAAGATTACACACGTTTGATTATATCGCGTTATACATAACGCGCGATACAGCCCGGCCTCTGTCTCATATTATTAGATATACACGAGTATTAGTGTTGTACTTTTGTGTTATAATCTCTCATCGTCTCGCACGCATGATTAGCTCTCTTCCCTTTCTCTCTTTCGTTCTCTCGCTCACCTTTCACTCTTTCGCGCGTCGAGAAAGCTCGCTTCGTTAATACACACCGATTATAATTGAATTTATACGGTGGCTGATTGTCAGTGATGACGATGACGATGATCGTGGTGGTGGTGGTGGTGGTAGTGGTAGTGGTGGTGGTAGTGGTAGTGGTGGTGGGCGACGATATATTATAGACCTTAAAGACGTTAATAAAGTTGTCAACGTTTAGCGCAGTCTAGTAATAAAGATCGCCGCGCGTGTTGGCTAGACGCGCGTCGTTAACTCCTTCAGCCCTCGTCACACGTCGACTCTCAAGCTTTTAGAAGAAAAGAAAGGATATATCATACGCGGACGTTGATACACTCGACGATGACATGATGTAATGGCAATTGATCGTATACAACGCATTAATATATACGTATACGTATATATTGACAATAATTTATTTCGTATCTCGTGCGACGGGGGCGCTAGTTGTCTTGTATCGTTGCATCTGCGTATTATGAGCAGGGGAAGGGGAGTAAAATTATTATCGTGGATAAAGATATTATTATTATAGTATTACGGTGGGTGGCTCGTGATCGTCAATTGTTGATCAGTATCGAAGATAAGAAAGAAAAATACGTAAACGTGATAAAAATCTCGATATTTGAGACGATAAGAGAAATATCAAGAGACGATAATGATGACGGTGATGATTATGATGTTGATGATGATGACGATGATATAGTATACAAGATGAACTAGAGCACGAGGAGAGACCGGGATGAGTTCTGCCGACTAACAGTGTGCCCCCCCTGTCTATCGTCTTCAAGGCGATGGTGTCGTCTGTGCAGGTACTGCAACAGTCCGGCTCGGTCGACAGGCTCAGCAGGTTCCTGTGGTCTTTACCGGCGTGCGCCAGACTTCACAGGCACGAGAGTGTTCTCAAAGCCAAAGCTATCGTCGCGTTTCATCGTTGCAACTTCAAGGAGCTGTACAAAATTCTCGAGAGTCACACGTTCAGCCCTCAGAATCATCCGAAGCTACAGACATTGTGGCTCAAGGCGCATTACATCGAGGCCGAGAGACTACGAGGGAGATCGCTCGGTGCCGTCGGTCAGTATACATATTTCTATTAACGTTTTCTCTTTTTACATCCCTTATACTTAGGGGTGAGATAAACGCGAGATTGATAAGTAATGAGTGAAGGGACTGTACTCGAATTCATTAACGCGAAAAACCGGATAGCAGGAAAGTCCTTGGTACACAAATTTTAGTTAAAAAGATCGTTATTAATAAATATTTTTAAGAAAACGATGTCTATAATGGGGCTTAGATCATTTTAAAAAATGAACTGTTCATAACGCGCGTTGGCTCATTGCCATGGACTTTTTGATTTCGGAGATGCCAGTCAGTTCACCGATGGACCGAAGAGATTTTTGCGAATGGAACAATTATTTATGACTTTAACGTCGATCTTGGAATATTTCACGTAAATTTATTCACTTCTTGCCTCGAAATCATAATATTTCACGCCAAGGAGCAAACCTTGTCGACCTTCGTCCCGAAAAATACGTTCCCGTTGATTTAAACATTTGGCTCCCACGCAATAAAATCGGTAAAATTTTTGATATTATTATTATGAAAAATAAAAATGATAATCTCGTCTCTTAATAATGGGGCAAAGGAGGTCCAATAGTTTGTAGGATGTACTTGAAAATCGGGTGGTCCATTCATTACGACAGTCTTTCGACGATGTCCTCGGGTTTCGCTCCAAATACGATAAACAAATTTCGAAATTATGTTTACATAGTAAAGATTTATTTACAAAAGAAAAAATCGAGTTAAATCGTTTCCTCTTGCACCGTCGCGTTATTACTCCCTCGGGTTACTTTTTAACGACAGTCGACGTTTCGGGTGACCCGAAAGAAAAAGATAGAGAGAGACAAAGATTCGATATCTCGCATTTCGATCGTTCGATAATTTTGATCATTTTTCCGATACGTACAGGCAAGTATCGAGTCAGACGCAAGTTTCCATTACCAAGGACAATCTGGGACGGTGAGGAGACTTCGTACTGCTTCAAGGAAAAGTCGAGAAGCGTACTGAGAGAATGGTACGCCGCGAATCCTTATCCGTCGCCGCGTGAGAAGAGAGAACTCGCGGAAAATACGGGTCTTACGACGACTCAAGTCAGCAATTGGTTCAAGAACAGAAGACAGCGAGATCGCGCTGCGGAACACAGGTCAGTGTATATCATTAATATTTGCGCGATTTATCAAACGTTATACGAGACAATCGGAATATTAAAATAAATTGCCTCAGCGATCGGGCTCTGCGGATAAATCGATAAATAATCCGACATATTATAAATGTCCTGGGTGACTCGTATAATAAATTTCGTTTGCCCAACGTCTCGGCTAACGTTCGAAACGTCGAGCATTAATCAAAAACCGACGGATATTCGTTAAGGGCGTTAGCAACTTCCGGGAGCGTTTGCCGTGCGTTTTCTCGTCGCCAAGAGACATCGTACGTGCAGAAAAAAACCCACCCCGAGCGAGAGTTTGTGTCGGGCTCGTATGCTCTCGGTGGAAGCGAATACCGAGAGAACCGACGGCGTATATAGCAAGTGTTGTTCCGAAGGTCGTTGCCCCACATCCGAAATTAGATCAAGCCCGCGTGTTCTCCTCGATGAGACGCGAGAGAGAGAACGCAAGCTCTCTGAAAACTAAACGGCGTAACGCCTGACGGTCTCCGCTGCGCGCAGCGTTATAGGTATTTGCGTAACGCGAGACTGGTAGCGAAATTTTGGAGCCTAACGAGGTATATCATTGTAGGCTGTTATACCAAGTCGCGTTCCGTTAACCAAACTTTCTTCCTCTTCTTCAAGAAACGAAACAATCTGAAAAATTTTCATCTCACTATTGAACGAGAGGATTTATTATTCGTTCGAACGTATCGAAACTAAATTCGATTTCTAATCGATTTCGAATTTTCAACAAATTCTATCAATTGGAATATATCGAAACGTAAATAAGCGTAATAATTCGTTGATTTATCGGACGTGATGGGACGACAAGGGGCACATCGTGGTAGAATTAACCCTCTGGTTTGTCTCGCTGTGAAATATGCGGAGAGTATCGCGGTATCGATACTGGCGTATTACATACGTGAATTAAGTTCGTGCTGCTTTAGGGTGGACAACGGGGGTGAGAGAAAGGAAGAGAGAGAGAGAAGATAAAAAGAACGAGAATGCATGAGATCCGTGCCGCCAGTGTCCCGTCGCGGTTCGATCGCGCGAAGGAGGAAGTGGGAAGCACTACGCGTCACACACTACGCGGGGAATGGTATCGAATTTCTTATGGCTTCTGTGTATTCCCATGGCCGTGACGGGCCAACGGCAACGAAAGGCGAAGAGACGTCCTGCTGGACGCGTACGTCCGTCTCTGAATTTCCCCCGTATTTTATATATATAGGTACATATATAATATACTTGCCGTTTGTGTGTCTCTCGTGTGGATGGATGCGGGCGAGCCGTTACCACGTTCCATGCTCCAAGTGCGTTCGCCACCAGCACGGATTATACGGAGTATAGGATATATTCGCGAGTTAATATTAATTACAGGAAATCCCACAAAGTTGATGGTCCCTGGCCTGTAGGATGCGTTATCATTTTTTTTTCGAAAGTAGAACAGCTCGCCGATATTAATTATTTGTCTATATCGACAAAATTTGGTGAGAACGTGTCGAATAACGGGAAGACGAGAAAGAAACAATATTGACGATTCGCGCACGATTTCTCATAAATTGTTTTTTTTTTTTGAAAATATTTTTCATATTTTTCTTTCGGTGGTTCATTGGTGATGATTCTCCCCTCGATATAGACAGTGGAGTATAAACGAGCCCAATATGCGAATAATTTGTCGAGCGACAAACGACCGACGACAGCGTATCATCAGCGGCTTAACACTCGTTCGGCCGAATTCTCTTGGGGCGTTCTCGCGGGGCGGAGACGAGAGGCCTCCTCGTTGCTCTTGATATTGTAAGCCGCGCGCAGTTTTTATCACGGCGTGTTCGTTGCTCCCGCGTACCCCGCGATTACTGATATGCACTGCGAACCCCTTGGGACGGGGGCGTCTCGTTCGGGGCGTCTGTACATACTCGCGTATTCTCGCGTACGAGAGACTGAAAGTGAAAAAAGAAATAAAGACAAGACTGGCGTTTGCTCTCGTGGGAATTATTATCGCGCAGTTAAAAGTCAGTGTCATCGATACGACTATATAAGATTATTGCTGGGTAATATGGACCAACGAAATAAATTTCGACAACTGCTTTCGAAATCGAAGATGAGATACGAAATTTCGTGTCAAGCGTTCTGAAAACATTTTTTCGGAGTGATACAACGATAAATGGCAATACGAATCGATCATCGGTGAAGCGATATGGTTTTATTCTCTTGTTTCGTCGAGCTCGAAGGGCACATCGATTTTCGGATCATTTCGAATCCTTTTACAATTTTCCATTGATTTTCCGACCTTTTTGAACTCACGATCAGTCTGGGTATATGTGGATGAACACATTTGGAAAAAAAAAAATTCCGGAAGTGGGATTCGAACCCCGAACTAACTGTGTCATAGTCCAGCGCCTTACCGATTACGCCAAAGTTCATTTTGTCCAATTATCGTATTATATAAATATTAATTTATCGAATCTACATATATGACGTATACAAGCACATATGTGCTGTATATAGTGTCATCGTACAGCCTGCGCTACCTGATATCATTCTTACCGAGAAATGCTAGTATGCGTTTCTTTCTCGGCTCCCGCTGGATCTTAAATTTTCTGCACCGTATGCGCGTGCTCTGCATTTTACCCTTACGCTATATACCCGACTATTTACGAAACTGGGCCTCGAGGCTTATCAATCGCATATGATACACCGATTCCTCCAACCCTCTCTCCTATAAACACATTTCTTCTTCCTCGTATTACTATATTGTTTTTGTTTATCCAAAGCGAGCGGATAAGCTCGCAGGCATCGTCGTTCCGACGCGGCGGCGTTTATTAATCTTATCGACGTTACTATTTCTTCGTTTTTATACCAGTCACCATAACAATTTATCTCTAATATAAAATAATGAGATTAGCATGATCGCAAACCTTTGTGGATCAGCAATATCACCGGCGTCATGAGCGAACCGTGAGTTTACAGGGCGTTTTGCCATAATCTATATAAATGTATACACACACATATATATATCGTCATATGAGACATAATGATGTCGTCTCGGCGTCAGCATATTCATATACCGTCTCACCGCGATATAGACGAACGTATTAATTCGGTGATGGTTTCGTGCGTCAAAAATAAGGGGCAATTTAAAAAAATGTGCGTTCTTTTTTTCATTACTGAAGATATGCCATCGCAAGAGGCCCGCGGACAATGGTTGGTCCATTGTACAGTAATAATACTTGTTATATCGTACTATATAGCGCGTACTATGATGTAGCGAGCGGGGGATTAAGTTACTCGGGAGTACGGTGCGGAACCATCTCTCGCTGCTTGGGCTGGCTGATGGTGTCGAGGGAAAAAAAAATCTTTCATATAATATACCTGTATATATATTTACATTGGGAGGGTCTCCTTGTCCGTACGAACGTGCGGGACCGAACACACTCGACGATAACCTCGAGAGTGTCTCTGCGTACTCGCAGGATATAAGAGCTCTCCTTGGTTCTTTGGGATCGTTCGCATTTCTAGTGGGAAAAACGCGAGCCGCCGCTACTGGCAAGCCGCAGGCTTTCGCTACAGGCCGATGAAAGTATATGTAGTATGTACATATATCTATACAGATATATGCGTATTATATAGGGAGGAGAACGAGAGAGAGAGAGAGAGAGAGAGAGAGAAAGAAAGAGGAAAAAGAGGAGCAAATGCCGCAGTAATGGCCTCTTCTTTCGATCTCGTTTCTTCCCCCGTGTCAACAAAACATTACCGTCGACTGCCGCTGATGGAAGATGCCAACCCTCGCGCGAACCGCTACCCTCGCCCTCTGCAACCGTTCGTGGGCGTGCGCTCCACTCTTGCTCGGCTCATTCTCTCCGTACGATGGTCGGCGTCGGGCGGTGCGCCCACCGTCGTATCTCCGACCATCGCGCCCCCACACACACACACTCACACATTGGTACATCGTTGTATAGTACACCACGTGTATTCATGTATATATACATATATATTGTTATACGTTTCGAGGACGATTCCCTCGGCAACTTACATCCCTCTCGTACAGCGTGAATAAAAGGACCGGTCGAGAAGAGAGATGTCGGTGTGGTGAAGAAAAGAAAACGAATAAGAAGAAGAAGAAGAAGAAGAAGAAGAAGAAGAAGAAGAAGAGGAGAATAGAGTGGAGAAGCAAGAGTTCTGATGCGTACGCCATGTGTAACGCTCCCGTGGAAGATCCTTTCCCCTCCCCCTTCAACCTCTTTCACCCTCTTTTTTCTCAAATTTTTTTTTCGTTGACTCTTGCCGACATATGTATATACGTCGCTGTACATCCTTCCACGACTCGGTCGACCATCACCAGCATTCCGCTCGTTCGTCTTCGGACCTTCATCTCCCGTTTCATATTTTCATTCTGATAGCTTTATCCATTCGAGAAATTTTCAAACGATGCTTTTTTATTTTCTATTTTTCTATGCCGATCTACATCGTGTCGACGAATAGTTGTTTATGTTTAATCGTAACGACGTTAAATCGCGATTGATTCTTTGTGTGGCTGTGTATATTTTACAGCGAGGCCGTTTTTGTTCCGTTATCGAGAATTTGATTACGTTGAATAGCGATTGTGCGACGATAGACGATACAAATATGAACAGGGAGAGAGAGAGGGAGAGAGAGAGAGAGAGTGAGAGGTCGGGAGAGAAGGGATTAGAAAGAGAGAAAGAGGATTATTTTTGCGATGAGCTTGTTTACAGATAGGTTTATCGGAGTAAGGGTTATGGTGACTATATACGCGTCGAACGTCAAAGGAACCCACAAGACGGACGTCGGGACGTTGACGTACAACCGTGAATGTCGGCGTCGTGGCGGTCGTTATTCCCTGAATCAAGGCGCATGCGCACACAGCCTGCGCGCTTCTTTATACAAAAATGGCCGTTGTCGCTAAATGGTGAAGACCGGAGCCAGCCGGATAGAAGATAACGTAATAAGCATCTTTATTCACCATTGGGGAGCGAGTAGCAATGGGAAAAAGGAAAAAAATATATATTCCGTCCGCCAGTGAACATTTGGGGAAGAGATGGATGGGTGGGGTTGGGGATGAAAATAAAAGTGCCGCGTTTCTTTTCGTTCCAAGGTCGAGAATTTTTTTTTCTTCTTTGGGGCGTAACGAGAGGAGGAAAAGAACGAGGGGTTGCAGGAGAGAGGGTTATTGGCTAGCGCGCGGGTAGCGACGAAGTAGCAAGGGGAACGTCGAACCGGGAATGGTTGCGCCAATATTGACTCTCGGAGAAAGGCCGTGGGAGACCGCTGCAGCCTTTCGACGAGAGGGTGCTCGCTCGCTTCCCTTACCCAGCGTGGGTGCCCCCCGTCCCTCTTTCTCTCTTTACACCCGCGCGCACTTTTGGTCGATTTTCTCGTCCTTGCGACGAAGAACCGCAGACGTCAACTTTGCGGCCGTAATGAAATATTACGAAAC
The DNA here is from genome assembly GCA_964017225.1 of Netelia inedita. Classification (NCBI taxonomy): domain Eukaryota; kingdom Metazoa; phylum Arthropoda; class Insecta; order Hymenoptera; family Ichneumonidae; genus Netelia; species Netelia inedita. Next base: position 9,750,171 of record OZ024921.1, read on the forward strand.
GCGTGAGGAACGGTTGTTATAACGACGTTAATAACGATGCATTTGTCGTCATATACAATAAATGCCAATTATTGTATCGATTGAGTGATGTAATTATTATTGATTAGTAAATAAATATACAACGACCTAGTGTTTAAAATACGATTAGTCTATGAATATTTATTTTGCGGTGGTATACGAGGGTTTATTTAATTCTAATTATCGGAACAGTTAAAACATTAATTGATAAACGAGGATGTTTTTTATCAAGTTTATTTATCATCTTCCGACTCAAGAATAAAAATGTTTTACAAGTATACACGACAGTCAAATTTGAAAATATCGTTGCTCTAAAAATCGCGTTTTTTTAAAAGAATATGCAACAAATAATAATTGAAACAATGGAAATGAGTGTAATCACGTGTAATTCTAAATTTATTTAGTCATTGGCTCAATTATTTCCCATTCACAGTAGTAAAAATCTCGTTTGCATACCAATACGCATAGTTGACATATTATGAAAAAAATCAAACATAGAACAAAGGAGGCAAACTCAAAGAAGAGGGTGAGAGAGAAAGAAACGTATGCGATACGAGTCAACACGTGACTTTGTAATAATCTGCCTCCTTGGCACATGCGCTTTCTCGCCGACTTATGTATACATATGTACTTTCCTCGTCGCTCTTCGTTTGTAACCAGAGACCCGGGACCATTACGCGAAACAGAGGACTCTTGTCGTATTCGTGCGGTGGCGGCGGTGACGCCGCTGTTAAATTCTCCTGATATGCGAGTAGTAGATGAGATAGGCAAAGAACGAAGAAGGAATATAAGACGAACAAAAAACAAAAAAAACAAAAATCCGTCCCTTTTCCGTTTCGAGGCAACTCGTGCGTGCGCCAAATATGTATGGCAAAAGAGTCGTCCGCGTTTTTAAAAAAGACCAGATCTTTCGGCCTCTCTTCCTAGCGTGGTCGTGAACTCACCCCCCCCCCCCCCGGGGGGTTGAACGCGCCGCGGACCTACTTTTGGAACGTCTCCTCGTCAATTTTCGTATTCGCGGATGGGTGATAACAATGATAATCTCATATCACGAAATTCGATGATAACATTGATAATCGCGAAATTCGCGCGACACGTAATTGGATCGCCTCGCTTGTCGTAAGCACGTTTCAATAACGGTCTCGCAAAGGTCAAATATTCTTGCAGTATGTAACAAACATTTTTTCATCGATTCAACGCTTTCTCAATTTTGCTCAATTTATTTCATACGAAATAAATAATAATTTTAATAGAAACATAAAACAAATTTTATAAAATGACAATAAATTTAACAAAAACAAACATATATCTAAGATTAAACGAGGCTAGGGAAACCCACGATACCTAGGTTGTGAATTTGATGCTTCGAGTGGAGGGGAGAGGGTTGCACGTTCAATCTAATTAATATTAATTATGGCCACTTTAACGCGAAACGCAGTTTCCAGTTCGTTTAAAGAGATTTCGTTGCTTCCGGGTGTACACACTGAAGTAGGGACACAAGGATATTTGCTGTGTCTCGACCTCGGAAAGGTGCGCGCCAGATGCATATGGCCGGATACGCTGTACCTGAAGGGCTGCCAAGGTTTTATAAAAGAATGCGACTCTCGAACAAGTTACTTCACTGCCCTCGTGATTTCACGGAAAACTCGACTTTTAGATTTTTCATCACTAATTTTCGCAAGATGTTCAGCTGCGTTGCAGATGTTTCCTCGAGACGAAGTCGAGACGAGTCGTGTTATGTCAAAATGCCATTTACCGTCTCGCCACGGCCACTTGATTCGTGAAAAGGGTTATATCGAGGCGCGAGTGAAACGTATGAAAAAACTCGAACCAACGTTAGTTTTCTTTCGATAACGATCGATACCATCGATTACCACACGCTCTCAATCGCAGTTCGTCCTGATTGTTGTTGCATGATTTATTAAGAATTTTCGTCTGACCCAATTAGCAGAAACAATTGGCACACTGAAACGACTTCGACGAGACGTTACGAACAACTCGGTGATAAGTTCCCGAACGAAAGAATCATTCGCAATTTTCAAGCTGAACGATGATTCACGAATTTAATTTTTTAAGGGTTCATCGTGCACCCTCCTTACCGGAAATTACTAAAAACTAAAAAAAAATCGTTCAATCAATCCCACTCTCTCCGCATACAGCAAATCTGTTCTTTTGCTCTACATCGTTATTATTTCCCTTCTCATTAATAAAACTCATTAATTATCAATTATTAATTCGAGATTCAACATGTCGATCGTCGACCGGGACGTTGAATATTCGCAGCTAACAGTCGATAGATAGTCTAAGTAATAAATTTCGGAATCGCTCGTAACTTTCGCCGGTCCTTCGATTTGGCGTATACAAAAAAGTGTTCGGTGTTACATCGATACGTGTATTCTCCCTTTTTCCCCTCGTCTTTCGCCATCGAAGAGCCAGCGTTGCACACGTATAACTCCTACACGGAGCGCACGAAATGCGCGTACATACGTACACGCGCTGTGTACAATACGATACAAGACAGAGAGACGCAGAGGGGCGCGTCCATGATGTATAGTACGAGGACGATATCGAGTTACAGTGCCAGCTCGTACACGAGGGGGTAGGTATGCGCATAAATACGCGCGCGCGGTTCGAGCATATCAGCAGCGAGTGAAAACTGTCTAGTCGCTCGCGCGCCTAGCTGTCTTTACCCCTTTGATCCGCGCGTTTCCACCCTGTTTCGACGCGGCGATTGCATTCTTCATCGCGTCCTTCTCTTCGACCCGGATGAACAACAGCAGCACCTCGAATTTCGTACGCTTGGTCGTGGCAAAATTTTCTGCAAATTGGACTATTTTTATAGCCTGTAAAATCTTGGAAAAATAATTTATGACAAGAGTAATATAAACGCGGAATATAAATTTCTGGATGTTTAATTAAAATTTATTCAAGACGGTGGACATGGCTTCGGAGGATTTTCTAGATCGTGAAACAATATTTTGTTAAAGTTGATTAGTAACAACCGATTTTTTAAATATTTATTTTTCGAAAGGTAATAGCGATTTGAAGTAAAGAATGAGAATTCTAACGTGTAAATCAAAATTATTTTATTTATAAAAAATATAACTATAGTATAATATTAAAAAATCTTATGATATGTACCGGATAATAGTATAATAACCAACTGTCATAAAATTGTATTCTTCTCGGATCAATAATATCAAAAATATTTCTGAAACTAATTAAGAAAACGTCGTTTCGAGAAAATTGCATTTAAAGTTTAGAAAAAATCGAAAAAAAAACAATAATTCAAGGATAAATTTTTTGTATCAATCTCATTAAACTAGATAACCGCTTAATTAATAAATATCGATCGATCTCATAGATTCGCGTTAAAAAAAAAGTGCCCTATAATATTCTCGTAAGAATATCAATTTTAAAACAGGGATGAAATACTCGAGAAATCGTGTACGTAACGAAACGATACGACGGACGAATCAAGCTGTTAATATTTATTACTACATCGGTAAAACCGGTGAGTCTTGTGAAATTCTTTCGCTACGAACGGCGCGTTCCAACTCGGAAGCGTCACGGTGTTCCTGAGCGATATGCTCATACCACTGCTCCGGGGGTCCGAAAACTCGCCCTCGCGCATAAACATCAGGGACGCGCACATCTTGCTCTCCTTCCGGCTATATCGCGCCTATACAACCATAACGACGTTATACCTATATGCACACTCTCGCAAGTTCACCGTAATCCGGATTAAAGAATTTCGAAACACCGAAAGCGTTTTAACACGATCGTCGGCCGTGGCGAGGCTTTGCCGCGGGTACGGTAGACCAGACACAGGCTTTTGCTTCGCTCTTACTCGTCCTTTTTCATTTTTTCTTTCTTCGACTCTCTTTTGTTTTTCTTTTGACGCCACGTAGCAGATATTTAGGTATATACGTATATAGTCACGTTGTAGATCTTACGAGTCGAGGCCAGTTTCAACAGATTTCGGAAGCTGCCGGTCGCTTCACCGATAGCGACGAGTTTCAGGATATACACGAGACGAGAATTCTCGTTTTCGTGTAGATCCTTACATTGTATTAAATTCATCGTTTGTCTGTATTCGTATTTGCTCATAATTCAAGCTCGAGCGTGGTCGGTGAAAACAAGTTTCAGAAAATATTTTTTCACGTGAATAAAATACGAATCAACAAAATTGCATCGATAATTTCATGAAAATATTTAAGAAAAAAATATTGTTGATAAATAATTAATTAACGAGGTCGCCAGGGCGTAATACGCTAATTTTTATTTCAACAAAGGTAGTTTCGGAATTAATATTTTTTTCAAACTGCACCAGCCTATTTCCTGAATAGATTTTTGTAATGATAAATATCGATAAGAATAAAATAAGAATTTATAATGATGTGTTAAAAAGAAAAAGATATATTAATTTTATAGCTCTCTAACTATTAACCATCTCGTTGAATAAAGCAATGAACGAGCATGGAGTGAGCGCATGCTCGACGTTCGACTTTACCAGCTAATTTATACATATATATATATATATATATACATGCTAGGTGTATAGGAGCCAGTAGCCTGAAATCCCTCGAGGTATTATCGGAAAAACCCGAATACTCGGTCGTTTTCGATGATTTTGGTTAGTGGGAATAAGCGAGATGGAAACAACGTTGGCGACCACCAGGAGCAAAGTCTGTTTCGTCTAGACATGTTCGCTCGACCCTAGGTAAATTCGTGGCAGAAAAAGGTTCTAGTTTGCAAACAGACACACGCAGAGAGAGAGAGAGAGAGAGAGAGAGAGAGAGAGAGAGAGAGAGAGAGAGAGAGAGAAAGAGTGAGGGAGTGCAAGCTAGACCATACACAGTAGTATGTATAAACATGACTGTGGGTGAACGATGTGTACACGCTTCGAAGGAGCCATCCCTTAGCTCGACGAGAAACGTGGCGGGGTGCGCTCCATTATTTTAGGTCGGAAGATTCCCCCATCTCGTTATGTCTTTATGGAATCAGCTGCCGATTTTGGCCGGATGAGCTAATACGAAAGCTTCGTTCCTGCTCTCACCTGCCGGACCACGCGCACGTTTTACAAACTCGTCTGACCCCCAGCCTAGAATCATACGAAACGTAAAATAGAGAGGTTCTCTTGACACAGACGCTTCTTACGTTTATAACACATTGGCAACATAGCGCGAGGTACAACGATTCGTTGCCTATTATTCGTTGATCGAACAAATTTCCGGAACTTTCGTAAACTCTCAAAAAAGCGGAAAATTCATTTTATATTTTGAGCTCACGATTTGGCGCGACGAACGAGCCAACTAAAAGGAATAATTTACAGAGGGGCGATAAGA
>OZ024921.1:9755736-9839614 GCA_964017225.1 Netelia inedita
CATACATACATACATACATACATACATACATACATACATACATACATACATACATATATATACATATATATATAATGGAAACAATTATTAGAACGTGCGTCGAGCAAAGAAAGAAAATTGGCAAGACCCCGAGCGTCACACGTTCGCCTTGGAAATTCGGCATTTGCTATAATTATTCCATGTTTTCGTATCTCTCGTTACTCCATTGATACATATTTTCGCATGTTCGCAACCCGACTGTGTATACTCGTTCGCTAGTGGGTGAGAGCGGGAGGATGACGAGGAGGGGTTGGTGCGGGGGGTACCTCGTGAGCAAGGTCGAGAATGACACGGGATGCCTATGAGAGTCCCGGCGATGGAAATTAGCATAATTCGTAATTTAATTTGTCGATAAATTAAGTATATATGCGCTCCGGAGACAGACAGAGAGGTTCGATGGCGGGGTGGGTTTGAGAGAAAGAGGACGAATAAAGCGAGTTGGAACGCACGCACGCACTCGCGCGCTCGTAGAGATGTTATCGACGAGGATCGTCGTGAGCGACCGCGAGATTCCGCTATAATCCGCGTCGGAGTTTATCGCCTCTGGTACCTACAAGGGGGCGGGGACCCGGGGCTAACGATAAGGATCTTTCCCGTATCGAACCGCGCGAACGTATATGACATAGGCGCGCGATACAACATTTATCCCCTAAGCGTAACGCGATAATAATCGTAATCGAGTAATCCGTATTCGTAATACGATTATGGAAAATATCGTCGAAAAGTTACGGGTTCTCGATACGAAACAATTTTTGTCACATTGTCGAGGATGATACACGCGTTTTTTGTTTGTTGTTGTTGTTTTTTTTTGTCGCGAGAAACGATCGACGAGCAAACAACAACACATAACGCTCCCTTCTTCCCACCACCCTATGGTCTTGGGACAACGGAATTTCGTGCAGGTCGACACTGGCGAGCGACGTGACGGTTAATTTATGTACCGGGCGATTAATAAAATTCACGGGCTCTTGCCCGATTGGAATCTCGGTCGTGCCGCGCAGTGTCTCCCCGGTCCTCGCGCGAGGCTATACGGACACTCGTATATAGCCAAGTCGAGTCCAAATCTCGTTCGTCCTCTGCTCTCCCCCCTACTCCTCATTCTCGCGACAGCCTCTCTCTCTCTCTCTCCCACTCTCTCACTCCTCTCTTTCACCTTATTTATCCATATTTATGTTATTCGAAAATAGCGAGTCTGACGTTGGGCGCGAATAATCGCTTCCTTCGGCCACCATCGTGGGGGACGAACTTGGACTTTTTTTCACTTTCTTTTTTCTCGATCGGAGCGATTCTATCCATGGTACTGATGTCATAATGATATCTCACGATCGACGCGTCGTATTATATAAAAATGTATATATATGTGTGGGTATGTGTGTGACGCGTGCAAGAATCCTAATGAAAATACCAATGGGGATGGGAGAGGATGCCGTACGCTATTATCTACGTCGTATATCTCATGTGTGGCCCGTCAGTTAGGTATATGGTCCGCGTGAAACTCATTGCTCGATTCTTCCCCCCTTCCCATCAACCCCCCGCCCTTCTCACCCTCCTCTCGTGCTTCGAGAAATCTTCGTCTACGCGCGCGCGCGGCCAAGGCACGGGGGATATGTCCTGTCGGGGAATGAAACGCGGACAAATTTACTGCTCAGATCATGAACGGATAAGGCATACCTGGTGAACACCTCGTTCGGGTTATATGGGCCCCCCCGGATGCAACGGGTGGTACCAAAAACACCTCTCGTCTATTTTTTTCCTCCTCATTCTTCTTCTCGGTTCTCATCGCGCCCCTTCTCTCCTACGAAAGTATCTTTTTCTTTTTCTTTTTTTCTTTTCTTTTCTTCATTTTTCTCTTAACTCCTCGATTTTGTATCTCGATCGTCTGTGTCTCGTAGAAATAACTCTTCTTGCCTTATACACGTAGCTACTAACGGTAGTTGAACCGCGTTTTGTGTTCCCCGTCCATTTACGCTTGGGTTACGTATCGTACCTTATTATATCCTTCCTTCTTCTTGTTAAATTCTTAATATTTTCAGGATTTTTTTCATTATTCGCTCCGATCGTAAGCCGATAATTGTAGCCAATGACACTATCGTTCATCGAACAGGGAGGATACCGAAACAACGAGCTTGCTCGCGATGTGAAACGAGACTCCTTGGACCGCGGGTGGAAGTACGATAATAGATGCTGCGTGCGGTCCAGCGTCGCGGCTCTCATGAAAAGTACGATTGAACGGAATACCACCGGGACGTATAAAGAAAAAAAAAGAAAAAAAAGAAAAATAACACGCATATGCGCAAATACGCGACGAGAAAATTTAACCGAAACGAGGGACGCGCGAATACGTATACACTAACACGGTGGACGACGACACTGTTGGGCCCGGGCGGTTAAACGTGATGCGGCATCGAGGGAATCTCGAATTCCGCCAAGCTCGTCGCTATCTTGTGCGACGAAAAAGAATAACAGACAGAGAGAGAGAGAGAGAGAGAGAGAATAAACATGCCGCGTGTGTTTATAGTGTATGGATACCGGTCGCGAGAGAACGGGCGCGTTATTAGCCGTGTCACAGAATGCGTTGGATGGGAGGATACCCGCGATTCGAAACGACTTGTAAAACAAGCGGTTAACGATATAGCCGTGGCTGAGCGCGATCGGGGAGACAGAGGGTGAAGGGGTTTGAACACCCGTGTACGCTTATCCTCCGACCGTCATAAGCTAAGTGTCCTTAGCCGGCGAAATTGAGTTTACAAGATGCGCGTGCGCGATGGTACGTGCGTATACCCCTTCGGAGTCAACGTGTCCCTTGCCCCCTCAATTTTCTCTCAACGACAACCCCCGCTAAAAGTTGATACTAATATCGTCTTGGTAGGGGAAACAAGTTCAACGAAGATTATTACCGATTTAACCTTGACATAACTTGGATGCGATCATAATTCGACCTTCATTCCACCTTGTTCCGACGTTGATACGACGCTGATTTGACCTTCGTTTGACTTTTTGAAAGGTTATAACTTTGATTCGATTGTGCGAGTACGAGTATATAACGTTTGTTCATTGTTGTTGGATTTCAGCGGTCCCAGGGAGGACAAGGGTCATGGAGCTGGGTTGGGGGATTCGAGCAGCGAGAGCGGCGACGACAGCAAGCGAGGCTCGATCGGTCAGCAACAGCAGCAACAACAACAACCGTCGTCTTGTGCCGTGCAACAGCAGCAGCAGCAACAACAGCAGCAACAGCAGGCTCAACAGCAACAACAGCAACAACAACAGCGTATGGTCGATCCGCATCAACAGACGTCCAACATGTATCAGCTACCGGCCCCGGTCGCTGTCTCGAGTCCTCACTCCTATCATCAGACTCACACCGGTACGAGCCTGAGTCATTCGCACACCGCCGCTCATCACATGCAACACCACGACACGAGCAGCGAGAGTGGCGACGACAAGAGAAACCTTCATCATCAGTTACAGCACCATCTTCAAGCTGGACACGGCTCTCACGGGCTTGTACATCCAACCGCCACCCTCGCACCACCGCCACCCAGTTGCGCTCAACAAAAGAGTCAGCTCGACTACATGCAGTACTACAGTCCTCAGGTTTGTTTCGAATTTATTTTCGTATTTATCTTCTCTCGTATCTTCGTATCGCCTCGCGTTTTGTAAGTGATCGAGCTCGTTTTGTCCCCTCGTTATCAATTACATATGTTCCATCGGGGATTGGATTTAAATCAACATGGTTCGTAGTCCTATAAACAACATATTTTGTACCACATTTTGGGCTCGTTGGTTTCATAAATGAATGGTCGTAAAAAATGGACGAGCAACATTTTTTAAACAAATTCGACTGGATGTTTTTATTATTGTAAATTTCGTAAGCATGTTTGTTAATGTTGATTTCGTGTCCGATTTATGTCCGAATTATTTGGATTCTCATGATAAAAGTGAAATTATATGGCGTTTGGTCTGAAATATTGACTCGTAGTCTTGACAACTACATAAACTCACGTAAAATACTCCTACATCGAAGTCAATATATTAAATACTCGTTCCATTAGCGACACCTCGTGGGACTCATTGATGGTAATCTTTCCCATGGGCTAACTTTCTCCCGAAAGACTTTTCGAAATGATATGAAAACCTGATTTTATTTTAACAAATTAAATCTTTATCCTCCCTTCGCGATTGCATTTCTAAAACACGACAGTGGTTCGTTCATTCGCTCTCGACCCTACGACCTCTAGTTTCTTTGCAAAGGGGTTGTACGTTCGAGGTTTCCATCGGCTCTCCAATTTAATATAATCAGCGACATTCCGTACGTTTCGATTTGCTTGTGCCAACAGGACTATCTGATAGGGACACCGACCTCGGCCGACCTTCAAAAGTCCTTGCCTCATACAGCGACATCCATGCAGATGGGCGCGATCGCACCGTCGATGGGAGGTCTCAGTCCGATGGGTCCAACGACGATGCTGCCCAACTCGATGCAAAGCGTCAACACGATGTCGATGAACGTCGGTATGGGAATGGGCCCTTATCAGGGAATGGGCTCGATGGGTATGACGAGTTCGCACGCCGGATACCACAGTGGTCTCGTTCTCGGTGATTACCACTCGTTGTGACCCTGGGCCCCGGGTACTCAGACCAAGCGCAATCTGCAGGAGAAGACTTAAGCCCGTCGTCGAAAAGTGACGACGGCGACGATGGTGTCGTCCCGACGGATCGATCGTCCGCCGCGACGTATCAACGAAATCGAGCTCGGGCCTATCGCGACGCGACCGAGGATTACCAAATAAACGTACAACAATGAGATACAAACGATACGAAACACGCGAACGATCGTACGCGTAGCGTCGCCATTACCCGAGTCACGATCGGCACAAAGCAAGACTCGCAACTACTTAGCCAATACGCGCGATGGAACAAATGAAAACGAACGAACAAAAATGATATCAACGACTTCGCGTATCACAGGCCGGTGAGCTTCTAGCAAATTATTACTAACTATTATTACTATATATTACGTGTTCGACAGGACATTGGTCGCGATACGCTCACGGTCGTATTAAGATAAAAAGAGAACGAACAAACGTAAAAACAAAAACAAAAGAATAAAAAAAGACACGTCAGCATTTTCGAACTCCGCTCGGATCGCCAACAATTTATTGTTCCATGCACACCGCGTATTCTTTCTTTCTTATTTTTTCTTTCCTTTTTTCTTTAAACATCCGATGTGTCTCCTAGTTCTCTTACCCGCTTATTATTAACGTTTTGCCACACTCTTTTCGCTGCAATTACACGCTCGTTAAGATGTTGTGATGGCTGCGAGAGAGAGGGAACGGAAATAAACGGGGAGCATGAGAAATCGGCGAAGGTGGATGGTGAGCGGGGGCGTTCGAGTCAGAATTACCAAGTTACACGCAGAGACCGGCACAACTAGACAGACACGGCGCACACCGCGCATCGTTCAACATGAAATATTTTCGTGTTTGAATTTATTTTCTCGTGTCTTGTAAATATGTATAGATATACGATAATAAAAATATGATTATTAGCTGTGTCTATTCCGCGCTCGAGCAATAAAATAACGCGCGGATTTTCCGGTATACGAGTCAATTTTGACCTAATGAGTTTGCGGAAAAGCAAGAGAAACGTCGATTTGTTTTTCATTGATTGGTATCGAAATGCTCCCCTTGCGCCTCTCGATATAAAACCGTATTAATGATACCAATACCGATGAAAATTATGTAGATGGTATATTATGTAAAATATATCGAGTAAATAATATATAATATGGGGAGTACGCTCTCCTCAATGGAGTATATATCATATTACTTGAGACTACTCGGTCGCGCGTATCGAGCGTATATATATAAATATATATACGAGAGGACAATGGTGTATGTCTATATATGATAGGTATATATATATATATATATATACGTATCGAGAGGTAACGTTGCACGCCCTCGCGAGTCTGTCCACAGGTCCGTGTATTACTACAAGTGGGAATTATCATAATATTATTATATATGAATTGATGAGAATGAGACAAAAAAATATATATATATAAACTACGATCGTACATATATATATGAGTATGCGTGAGAAAGAGAGTGTGTGTGAGAAAAAGAGAGGGAGAGAGAGAGACGACGACGATCTGTGTCGTTTAATTTACGGTTTCGATGTTCAACTTGTAAATAGTGCGAGCGACGAAGATATAACGATCGTGAAAAAGATGCGAGGCACATGCGCGCAGAAGTGTCGTAAAGATGGTTTATTTATTCGCGATTTGGCAGCCGTCGCTCATCGATTATCTCAAATGTGAGAGAATTTAGGAAACTTGGTTCGAATCTGACAAAACTTTCGTTCGATTATGAATATTTGAAGAGCGACGTTCCGTAAGCGCGTGGAACTCGAGACGGAAATTTTTGTATTTCGTTTGCTCATGAAACGTCGTAATCTTTCACTGGCAATTACATTAGACAACGAGGTATGCAAAGTACGCGGGTTGCCCACGGCGAGAGACGCGCATGCGCGCCGCGCAACGCCGTAGCCCATGCGCATGGCGCGTCGCTGAGACGCGTGCGCGTATAGCCTTCGCGCATGCGCTATGGCTCTTAAGGCTACACGATGAGCGTGTATTACTCGTGAAAGTAATTCGTCACGTACGCGCGTGACAGTTTTATCATTCAAATCGAGATTAATAATACAAGTAATTACAGGGGATTAAAAAGGAAAGAAAGTGAGATGTAAGAAGAGGGCAGAGAAAAGAACAGTCCACGGGACTAAACAGGGTAGAAAGAGTTTCGATGATCGGGGCGAGGTGTGTGTTATATATCCTATATATTATGTATATCAAATGATATAGTAGAGGGAACGTTGTCGTGCGACGTTCGCGTGCCCATCGTGTACAATAAGCCGGGGCTGGCAACAAATTCCGTTTCGATTCACGCACAATGTACTTTTTCTATGAACGCGGCCAATTCGGCGACTCTATTATTATTGCACGTAACATTCCGACGATGATGAAGACGAGGAAGAGGAGATGGATAATGGCGAGGCTACCGCCAACTCATGGAAACACGAGACGCAGGGCAGCAGCACGCATAATGATCGTTTTACAATTTTCGCCACGATGATTCAATAATTCCAGCACAAAGAATAACGAGAAAAAAAAGAAGGGCAGAAAAATAATGAAAACAAAAATATATATATAAAGAAACACAAACACACACACACACACACAAGAGAGAAAAATAATTTAGTCGTCGAGTGAGTCGACGACTAAAAAAAAAGAGACAACGACAAATAAAAATGTATATGTCATTATCGTCGTGCCATGACGAAATTGCGACGCGACCGTAGACAATTATGATAAAAAAAAAAGGAACAGAGTATACCTATGTACGAAGCAAACTTTTCGCAGAGACCCGACACACACGAGGACCGATCGAAGCGAACGCATCCGAGAAAAGGGGAGGGTGAACGATTCAAGTAGGTACATATATATACGTTGATAGGTTTTTCTTTTTCTTTTTTTTCGTTTTTGGACAAATTCGCCGTGTGTTTCTCCGCTGGTAAGCCCGCGTATAAATATACTGTATAATGAGACTTTAAGCGCAAAAGTAGCACAACTTATAACCAAGACGAGAATGACCGCGAGAATGGAAGAATCACGTTGTAACGAATTGAGCTATTATCGAAATAATAAAGTTGATGTTATTTAAAATAATAAATCTCAGATATCTCTTCGTGCGCATATTTCATCCTCGTACCCTCCTTCGACGTATGATAGGTGAGAGGAAAAAAAATCGACGCGAACCGGCCGTACCAGTGTGTTATGGAATTTTATTTAGCGTCGAAGTGCGAAGCGAACGGACGACAACGGGTATGTTATTTCTATTTTTTTACTATATACTTTTTTCTTCAATTTTTTTCATACAAATGGCTAAACCTATGCCACATTTGTAGTTCGAATCGAGAAATGAAAAAAATTGCGTAAAAAGAGGGTGGAAAAAAACGATTTTTATCTCGTATAATTTTCTTGTCATCTCTTATCTCTTCCAAAACCTTCAAAAAAAATGAAAAAAATCGGTCGATGGTCTCACGACAAAATAGGTTACGTCGGTAGAGCAAAAAGATGCTACATCTTCCTAAACGAGTATTTTCGTGTAAAGTAATCTTCGATCCCGTCGAGATCGATGAAAATTCGTATCGTGCGAAAGATCGAGCGGGGAGTTCGGCATAATGAATAGCTCTGCCGAAAAAGCGCATCTGGTATTGGACTTGGTTATTCGTCCGTGCATTAGAGAACGCCGATGCGCCTGCGCGTGCAGAACGATTCCATTGTGCACTGGACAATTCGTATATCTTATCGTTGTTAAGATCATTGCGGGGCTTTCGGCGCATGGAATGTCTTTATGAGGGATGGCGCTCGACACTATATACATGTACCTATGTATAAAGAGATCTATGTCCAACAAGGTCTTGAAGATTAAATGCGCCGGGACGAAGGGAGAGGGAAAAGAGAAAGAAGGATGCGAAGGATGGGAAAGGGCGAGGGGAGGGGGAAATCGAGAAACCGGAAGCAAATACAAATGGGCTCGCGTATAGTGGAACATACCTGATGAAAATCTTTTCATTTTCCTTTTTCACATAATAATACTCGCAATCAGAGAAATTTTGTAGGGGATAAGGAAACGTCGGAATAAAGGTTGAAATCTCGTCGTGTGTTTATAATTCGGGCGGGTATATCTATATATCAATGCTGGTTAAAATCAGAGTTCACCGTCGCTCGTTCTCGTCGTTATTGCTTCATTCAGGCGGAATAAGAGCAGTCGACGCATGTTCATCGGGCTGTTATAATTTCGTTTCTATTTGGGGTCCGGTAGGTCCCCTGTTGAGATGGTATGGTGAGTGACTATATATATACGTAGTAATGGTACTAGTAGTAGCAGTAGTCGGGGCGGGAGAGAACCTGGGTTCCTCTACTCCGAGGCATTCTTTCTTTCTTTCTTTCTTCCTTCTTTTTTTCGTCAAGTAGCGAGTCTATAGCGCGTGAGCGGGAGAGAATGAGATCGTAAAGTTAAGCCCTCGCGGACCCCACAGCGGGGTCCGTTGGAGCGACCTCTTCGCAGCGGAGAGATGAACAGCGAGCGAGCGAGAGGAAGAGGCCCACCGAGTCGAGATTGCCGACGCTTCGCATCCCTACTCTTTTTCTCTTCACCTGCTCATATATCGCTCGTGTATAGGTAACTCTCCCTTGCCCTCTCTCTCTCTCTCTCTCCCTCGGTTTGCCCCTCGCGGTAGAGAAATAAGGGCCAACGTCGTCTTCTCTATTATATATATTATATATGTTATTGGCTCAAGAGCAGAGACTTAGGAGCTTCACTCCCTATTCCCCTTCCCTCTCATCCTCTCTCACTCTCACTATCTCATTATTCTTACGACACGTAAGAGGGGTGGGTCGGGGAACGATGAACGAGAGAAGCCGGGCGTGCTGTCAAGTAGCATCTTGACACGGGGCTCAAAGAGCCCAATACTTGTCGGTGCATCAGTCCCTCATCGCATAGGTAACCGAGCTGGAGAGGCCGATCGTGTTGAGAATATATACACGTATAGAGAATGAAGGGGGCAGTGAAAAAAACGTGAAAAGAGCAAACGGTGCTCGACTGCTCTCTTGAAATAAAGCGGATCTATATATACATATACAATATGCCTGTTTATTGTTTTTTATTATTATTATTACTATTACACAAAACGAAACAGTAAGAAAATTGGGAAAAATTACGCGATTCGTTTGTACGACGACCGGGGGAAATATCGAATAATAAAAATATAATCACTCGTATATTATTTACACGAGAATTAAACGTCTATCGAGGGCATGTAATCGAGAGCGATGGTGTCAACGATCCGGGCAAATTATCGGCGGTTTTTTTAAAATTTGTCCTCGTGGACGTAATGAGAAAAAAAGATCTTCTTGTACATCGGTTATACAATTCGATCATTATTCGCGCGTGCGCACCCCCGCGCACCCTCGATACCGTATATCGGCCCATAATAACAAGGGTGTTCATTCGCGCATGACGCATTATCGAAAATGTAAAGATAAATGGGGCGAGGGAGAGGAGTGGCTGTTAATAACGAGCCACTCGTTTGACAGGTGCTTAGCAAAAAATAACAAAAAATTTCAACGGTTTACCCGGGAAATAGGTAATACGTCGACCACTATGGTAATAACAATAGGCGGGGTCATATGCACTAGATATATTCGATGGGAGAAATAGAAGGATGGCCGTTGATAAAATACATATATCGTTTGTAATACAGCCGGTGGTGATAACGGTTGATTATTTACTTTATACTTTACTAATATTGAAAGACGATATGCGAGTAGTACCTGCGGTCGAGACCATTGACGCGCTGCATTGTATATATATATATATGAATATACGTGTGTATATACGAGGTCACAACGTGATTTGAAATCGATATAGCTCATGCTCATTTTATTGCACCGCATTTTATATGTATATATATGTATATATATATCGATATGAAGTTAATATACAAAAGATAAGCTCTCGTTATCGGCCGATCGCGTTGTGATGTGTCTCCCTCTTTTTCTCAATTTCTTCCAACGCCTCCTTATAAGTCCGTTTATATATATATGGTACACAAACACACTGTCTCGTTTGTAGCTTGATGTGGTTGCATTGTTTAAGGACCGATCGAGCAAAGTTACGAGTGTGCGAGAACGATGAACGATGATGCGTGATGTGTATGTGTGTGTGTGTGGGTGTGTGTTGGTTAGAGAAATTGGCATGTCTATAATGTGTATATATGTATATCGCGATGGGCGATTAGGTACAGGAGGCAAGGGGATGGACGGTGGCCCCTCGAGTGATTTCGAGTCGAATATATTTATGACCCGACCGAGTGAAATTAATTTATACAGCCGAGCAGGCTGCCAGCGTAATTTATTCGTAGTATCCCCGTGATATCAGTCACTCTATACTCTGGGTCGAGCGTCGTCGCGCGCGACCTCATATCTATTATCCCTATATATATGGGAAGAGACAAAAAGGGAGAGAGAGAATCATACCTCGGTCGCCACCATCTCGAGAAGATCGGTATTGAATATGAATTTTTAATAACGTCAATTTGAATGAAAACCATCAAAATTATTCTAATTTTTATTTTTCGTCCACCGTACGCACCATATGGCTCGATGAAATTGAAATACGATTAGAAATCGAAAATTTGCTTTAAGAGAATTAAATATATAAAAATAAATAAAAAATACCTACAAAATCTATAAATTTTAATCATAAAATTTCAAACAATCTTTTATAAATGCCACTAATTGTAAATGCGTCCTGATACATGGATATCGACGTATATAAAGAATAATTCTAGTCATGGGACCAGGAGAATACACGCGAGCAGCTCACGTCGCGCGGGGACAATTTGTTTCACGGAGATGATGATGATGAGGTGAGAGTGGTAAGGCCAAGATGAGAGTATATATATGCATCGTGCGTGCATGTGTAGTTCGTGGAGGAGGTCGAGGAGGAGCAGAAGGAGGATGAAAAAGAGGGGTGGGGGGAGGAAGAATTGCTGGTCGTGGGTCCGGTCGCGCGCGCCACGTGATCTCTCTCGCGGATCTTTCGCTCCGGGTCGACCGCGCGGTGCGCGTTATGATTTGTGGAGGTCCAGATTCTGATCCTGTCTGCCCGATGGTTACCCAGTTGCCCGACTGCCTGGAAGAGGAGAGCACCCACGCTTTCTAGGAACCTCCACCGCCTCGTGTCTCGACGTCCCGCGTTTTTCTTCTTTCCTTCCTCTTCTCATTCCATATTTTATATG
Source organism: Netelia inedita (assembly GCA_964017225.1). Taxonomy (NCBI): domain Eukaryota; kingdom Metazoa; phylum Arthropoda; class Insecta; order Hymenoptera; family Ichneumonidae; genus Netelia; species Netelia inedita. The sequence goes on from OZ024921.1 coordinate 9,767,644, forward strand.
GTTATACGTGTATATATAGGTATATATATATATACATACATAAAACGATCCGTTGGTTACATCTTGTCCGCTTTTTCGTATCGGTATATACGTATATATGGTCAAGACGTTATGTAGGTATTCGCACGCACGCACACACCCTCGTTCGCGAGTGATATGTGCGCATCGTGACGAAATATCCAGCTGATGGTGGTAGTGGTGCACAAGTTGGGCCGCCCGGGCACAGAGATCAGACAAAGCGATAGCACCGGGGGTGTAATGGACGGACTAATTTGTGAAATTTAAATTCCAACCTCGCTGGTGTTTTACCAAGGTATATATTTGTGGACACGAGCCTGGATCTTTTCTCGACGCGACTATATGCATATGCATGAGGCGCAAGGCACACGTATGTATATCTATACGTGTCTACCCGAAATACGTGAAATATATATGTATCGTATTATTTTGTATCGAAGTTATTATTACGAAAAACAGGACCACGATCACGAGGTCTTTCGTCAAATTCGACAATCTTTTTGTACGTCAAAACGATCGTGATGTTATTTAGGTACAAAAGTTTTCATCCCCTGGAGAATGATTCATCTTCGATAATTCGATAATGTCTGTGATTGAGACAATACAAAAAAAAAGTTTATCTTTTACCGCTCGAGTATGAGCTATGTAGTCATGTTTTTCAACAATTGTCCTAACACATATAAATATAAACGTTAATGTAAAAAAAAAGAACCCAACAAAATTCCTCCTCCACCGATGACCAAGGGATGAGATAGTTAGAATAAGATGCGCCAAGGGTCGAGAAGAGAGAAGCCAAGAATAGTGGGAGATGCGCGTATCGCGAGGATAAAAAAGAAAAATATAGTACGCGTAGCGTGGCATCAGCAGAAAAGGGCTACGAACAGAACACGGCAGCAGTATGAGCAAGACGTCTGTGTACCATATATATGAACTGCTGACGGATTAGAGGCGGCTTTTCACTCGTGCTGGGGGCCCCCATTGTTGTCAGGATAATACGGTTATGATTTAGTTCAGAAAGATGGAAGGATGCGAGCGAATCGGGCGTACGAACTAAACTATTATACATAACTACATATATATACGGTGTGTCTCGCATTCACCGTATACACTGTCTATTATGGACCACTACCGTACGAGTGGCTGTATAGAAAATTTGGTTCTACGTGCGTGCGCGCGCAACTGCGCGGTGGGCGCGATCGTACGTCGTGTATCGCGGAGAACAGAGCGGAACGTCGTGTGCACGTTAGAGGGATGGCAGGGGGACGGCAGAAGGGGGTTGAAGAGGAAGGGACCGAGGGGGGAGACCAACGACCAGCAGCATAACCAGAGCATCAGCAACAGGAGAGAGAGAAGGTGATGGAGACGCGGGACCCGCCCGACGGGGCCTCTAGTGTCGAGTTACATGTGCTATATAGAACCCCAACGAGGCCCATCCACACGTCCCTTTCGCCCCCTCGCGGAACGTTCCGGCGTTATTTCGCTCACTCCTCGGTAACATCGGCACAAACCGGCCTCCTTCTCTCATCCGTACTATACAACCTCTTCAATGTTGTGTGCATGTGCATGTATCGCTGCATACGTGTTTATTTCGTTCATTCGTAAATATATGTATATACATGTATGTCGTGTGTATAGAACTTTCCATATGCGCAGCAGCAGCAGCGACATAGTAACGCGCGTCCTGAGCAGAAATCTGATCGGGACGTCTCAGGTAGATTGCTCGTTACTGATATTTCTATTTTTTCTTTTCTTTTCGTCGAAGTTTTGTTAGGGAAAGAGCCAATTTGTTTGGATTTCGCAGACCCATTGGGATTGCACCGTTTAAGAAAGGGATGTTGTTGCTGCGATGCTTGTGGCCGCTCCGATTTTCTCTCCTAACAAGTCCCATCGAAGTATCGGAAATATTGAATCGTCAGAGGTGATTGTAATCGTCGAATTCTATCACACCCCGATCTGTTGGTAAATGACAGCGAAACGTGCCTCGGTTAGGGTACGCGACTTTGACGGTTTCCGTCAGTTGGTCATGTTTATCTCAATGAAAGGCTGTACATCTAGGTGATGGTACGGGGATTGAGCAACAACGCCCCCATGCGGTCGCTCGTCTACTTTAGCGAATGACGAAAAAAACGGGATATTTCACAGATTTTTCGGGATTTCGCTTAGTAATTTCAAAATGGCGACGGAATAATCACGATTTTCGTGATGTGCGAGAAATTTCCGAGGAGAATAAGTTCTTTCACAATTATTTTGAGAAAAATCCCTCTTTTTGTGACCAAATCCCTACGGGTTGAAAAATGCCGATTTACAAATCTTCGCCAGGGCCACAAAAATCGAGCTATCCGGATGTTCCTTGGCTCATTTTTAGTGTCTTAACCATTCCTTCAAAAAGTTAGTACAGAATTTTCCTGACGGATGAACGAGATCGGACATACAGCATCGCGTCGATCGCGAATTTCCTGTACAATAAGAAAATCACAATTTAAAATGATTAAATGTTTATTTTAGTTTTTTCGAAGCCAAAATTGATTTCACATGTTTTCATGCAACACATGCCACTAGTGCAACCACTCGCAAACGGTTCGCGATTGGAAATAATCGCCGATCGAAACGTAAATCAATATTATATTTAAAAATTCAAAAACGCAAGATTATTACTTCTCAAATCGTTTCACACTGGAGCAACGGCGATTCAAAGATTCAGAATTATTTCAAGCTTCCTATGTTTGGATTTACTCACAATAAGTCCGATGATGATCACAATGCATAAAGAAGCCCAACTAATATGTAGACAAACCTACAACCGAGCTGTTAAGGAAAATTTTTCAAAATCATGCATCCTCCCAATTATTGTCTCCGCACCATGGTCACCGACTGCGGAAATATACATCCATGATTAAACGAATAAAGGACATGGCGACTGTGCCATTTGCATCGGAAAAGCGGATATACCAAGAATCCTACAAAATACCAACCGCATACAATTCCCAGTCCGGCTAAGAACCCCTATAAGAACACATCTACACTAAACACATCCGTAGTTACAAACTTTACATACACATCGATATCATCCACTCTCCCTTCTTATATATAGCAAACTATACAGGCGACCGCAAAAGTATAGCGTCGGTGAACTATAGAAACGTATGGGTATACGCAGAGTTCCGTAGGCGTCCGGATGCTTTATCGCAACTCTTAAACTCCCCGAGGGCCGTGCGCGGCGATAAATTTATGGGGTAACGAGGTGGCCTCTTCCCCTCTTCTTACGCTCATTTCAACCGCGCGGGCGCGCGAATAAACTAACCCCTGACGGGGTACACGTATATATGATACTACTCCCTTGTTGTTAGCATCAGTACCGAAACAGCTGTGTGTGCGCGTGCATGTATTTCGTGCTGCACAGTACCATCATATCGTTGCTTCTAGCGCTAATAAACAGTCTTCCTATATATACCCGGTTGTACCTATGTGTGGGTGTGTGCGCGTGCGCACGCGTGTGTGTGTCTGGATGTGTGCATATACGTATATACACAGTTATCCACATATTGCACATATGTACATGAACAGTTGTACATATATAACTAATACGAGTGTATGTATATAGATTTAGATATGTATATGGGACAAATACAAGGAGAGCGCAAGCCCAGCGTGCGATAACGATCGAAAGGGAGGCATCGAGCGAGGCGCCAACTAACTATGTACCGCACGATCGTATCGGAGATAGGAACTAGGAATATATGCGCAAAGCCCGTCATATCATATGGTATATGTATACTAATACGAATGATACTCTCGATACTCGCGTTGTGTATTACAATAACGATACATAGGACCGATACACGTATAGCCGGGTATTAAGGGGGGAAATACGAGAAAGGGAAAATGCATTTTAAGTGTAGTACAGACGCACTCACACGTCTACGTAAAGTCGATATACGATAAAACCGGTCCGAAAATTGCACGTCTCGTTTGACGTTTATGAATTGAATTCTTCTATTCTTATTTCTCCTTCTTCTTCGACCCGTTGCTGGCTCTCTCGTGCTCGAGATCCGCGAGCACCCTGAGTGTTTTGCTACTTAATATACTCATCTCGTCTCATATAGTAATCGCATCGCGCATTGACGCCTGTGTATGCCCTCGAGAGTTCCAAGGGCCAAATTAATAAGGCGCGCGGCCGATTGTAACGACTGGGTGGAAGGTCGAGGCTCGAGAACGATGCGAGAGCGTTTCGTGTTCAACATTTCATTTTTTTTTGAGGCACGAATATTACGGGGAGAAGATGAGAATTGTGGTAATGTAATTGTTTAGCGGAGTTCATCGGTCGCAATGTTTATGCGAAGTAAAGACGTCGTGAATCGAACAAAAGCTCGTGACAACTTGTTTTTTGCTAAAATACTTTAGACGAGGAATCGTCCGTGTCCTGATTTTGTTACGTCCATGAATTTGGGCACAACACCGTCGAGAACCTACTGGTTTTTTGGTCGAGTGGCTGAAATTTGACCTTCGCAGTAGAACCTTGAATTTTCGAGAATCAAGGGTGGTCCATTCGTCGCACTGGCTTCGGTCAATCTCTCTCTCTTTTTTTCTCTCTCTTTTATTGCAAATATACGTATGAGAGTATAGAGATGCTGTCGAGTGTTTTGATATAAAGATATAGCGACGGTGCGAAGCTCATTCGAGCGACAAATTATGACAATTATTTTTTGATAAATTGTTTGATCGTTTCGAGCTTCAATATTCCACAAAATTATTTTATTACGTTCTAGTGATGAACGTAGCTTCGTTAATCTCACAAATAACAGTACCAGAAACCATTTTTTCGACAATTTAGGAAAAGAAAAAAGATTCGCTTCTTACGACAATCTTCTCGTGACATCCATATCCAATTTGATAGAAAGAAAGAAATTATCAAATATTTATGTCAAACCGAAAACCCGTATTTCTTCTGGACATTTGGGGAGCTCCTCGCTCTCTAAAAATAAATAACCACCACCAGCTAATCGGCCATAAAATGAACAACTCTGGTCTCTCACTGAGCGGATAGTGCGGAATTAGAAATATACAGACGATTAATCCCTTGCGCGTATGAATACGCGGAATGTCATCGTTCGTTCCGTTATGAACGAGGAAACGATGTACACGAGTGTGTAATAATCCAATGCCAAGAACTATCGGGAAATGGTACACGAATGATGAAAATAATACATACATGCGCATTCGGTGCATGCGTCGGTCGAATATGCACGTGAGAGGAGTTGAGCGGGAAACGCGACGCGGTACGTTCCCATTGGTCGATTGGTTGAACCAATCTCGGAACGGGTACCTCCTCGTGGTGGTCCCTCGTTCGGAGACATCCGACACCCCGTGACATGTTCCGAGGGGTTGGGATATTATACGCGCCGCGCAGTTTCCGCTATACTACCGCGTGCAGCGATTGCGTCTTTCCAAGTTATTTCAACCACCGACAGGACTCGAAACGCGTCTCCCGCCCTAGCCTCGACCCGATACCAACAGTTTTGAAGATATTCGATTGAAAAAAGGAAACAAAATAAGAAAAGAAAGTCTCATTATTATTATTGATTTTCGTTTACATACTTGTGATTAATTTCTCGTCACTTTTATACCTACCTTGCAACCCCTGATAATGAAATTTTGTGCGAAGAGCCTGTACCTACCAGACGCGTAAATTTGTGTATGCTCCGGCATAAAAACGAAACCCAATACCAAACTAAAGTCACCTATCCGCAATGCGCCGTGACGTCAGCGATAGCTCGATGTTTTCACACCGTAAAAATATATCTACCCGTTCACATTGACACAAACGTAAAATCCTTTCGATCACAATGGACTCAAAATTTTGCGATCGCTTCAAATTTCCAAAACGAGTCGATTCTCACTTCAGCAAGGCGCGTGATAATTTCAATTATTCCATTTAGCCGATACGTAAAAATTGGTTCAATGATTCGTTGTGCGCCCTGAACATCGAGTCTCGTCATCCGAGCAAGACATACCCTTATGCAGCGTGTTCGACGCGTGCCCATTGGTAATATGGGCAATAATATGCGAGACGTACGAGATGAGGTTCATCCCGGCCCTGCTAATTTGCACGATTAACGGTTCGTTTAGCGGGACACGTACTAGTGACCGTTGCATATTCCACATATATATCTCTATATATGTAATATACATGCAACTTAAATACATATATACAAGTTGCATATAAGTACCAGTCGTCTATATAAGTTATCGCGAGATGAGCGAGGCGGAGGCTGGGCTGAATGCGAAGCATCGGAACGTCGACGGTCGTTACATATATATTATATATACAAACTGACGCTCTCGTTCTCTATGGTACACGGTGTCGTTCAGTCTGTCGCGAGACTGGCCAACTCCTGTTTCTCTATATAGAGCACGCACACGCGGTCTATTCACGATGCTGTTGTTTCTCCGTTGCTACGGTTGCAGACACGGAATTCTCACGGTACCACGGCAATTGGAGTCAACTCATCTAAATACGCTCCCGACGCTCCGCATGTCCACTTGATGTTTTATTCCGATCCGAGACGCGTAATGTGCATATATTATCATCGCTCATAATATACACGCACGCTTATACGTACTACTACCACACGTACGTTACACTTTTATTTAATATCTAATATTTTCATACGTCGCGTTGCCTAATTTATAGACGCACGTGCTGATTATTAATCGTATCTTCCTTGAACGAGGAAAAAAGTCGATGCGGATGAGGCTGCATCGTTCGTTGCAACGTATATATATATTTATATATAGCACTGCGTGTCGAGAGATAGAGAGAGAGAGAGAGAGAGAGAGAGAACAGGGAGCGAGAATGCAGACCGCCGACAAATATGTGCGAGGCTTCACGCGGACGTCAATTATGATTAATTAGAGCGTAGACTGACAGCGGACGCAACGGCTACTTAATACTTGAACTTGTTCCCGACGTCGCTCCACTCTCCTCTTCCCTTATCCTTCCATACGCGTTCACGTATTCTACACGTCCCATTCGCTTCCTGTTCTCTCTCTCTCTCTCTCTCTCTTTCTCTTGCTCCATATAAGTGACTACTACCTATTACATCACTATGGGCTACAGGTGAAATCGCGCGATTAGGTGAAAGAACACGTATTCGACACTAAGTTGAACGGAATGGCGCGCCGTTGAGAACGTATTTTTGTAAATAGAGAACGTGATTACGATGTAACGGTCGTTTTATTGACGTATTACCGAAAAATGAAAAGTGCTCATTTTTAACGAATAAATATCCCTAACCGTATTAGCTGCAAAACTGGCCTATACATAGATTTTATTATATACGGGTATTAGATTAATATATATATTGGCCGTTGCGTAACTTATTGATGAGAAACACGTCGTGAAAATGAAATTTCATTAAACTCAAAGAATCGTATATATATACGCACACATACGCACACAGATGTATCCATATATCGAGAGCGAGTGAGAGAGAGAGAGAGAGATGAAAGATGTGTACCTATAGTAAAAGCGTAAACGATAAGAGTCGTAGGTGCGATGGTGTGCGCGCATAGTTAATGGGCGCGGCTCGTCCGAGCGGCTCGCCGTAGACCATCTGGCACCGGGCGTAGCGCATCTTGGTCGAGACACGGGGTGATCTGACCAGCCGATCGGAACCGCTGACCAGCCGATCGGAACCGGTCCGAACCGATCGAACGAGACAACGAGACCGATCGTGATCGGCGGCGTGCGGGCTGAACGTTCTTTCCGTCCGCGACTCGTCTATATAGGTATATAACCGTATATTCTTCCATATACGTATAATATATCCCGAGGACTCGCTCTTTTCGTTGACCACCCTCGCTCGTGGTCGCCTCTCCCTAAACAGCTATCCGCCAAGTGCCAGCGTTTAGCGCACGATCGTATGCGTAATCATACGTACTGGGACTCGATCCGATGGGTTTGTTAAATTTACCACGCACGTTGATCCGAGAAATCAGACAAAGGTCATTTTTCATTTTGAGGTTCGACCTCTACTGTTATTTCCGCGTTTTTGGTTTTTTTCTTTTTTCAAATGTTTTATCGATCTTTTGGTATGTTATCTTTACTGTGTTTAAATTTTAATGTATATTCGATACTTGTGAAATCGGTATGAATCTATAAGATAGAGAATGCGCAAGAACGCAATATTGACCGAATCAATTTTTCTTTAATAATTATTTTTCCATTTTGTTAATAATTACAAGCGTGCACTCTCTTATATAAGATCATCAATGCAAACGTTTCACCAGCAGCTATCTTGACTTTTGTGAGGTTGTATAAGTCTCGACGATGAGCATAACATCCAAGAGGAGGTATAATTTAATTTAACGGTCTCAAACGGCGCCACTTTGGTTCTGCGCGTATACATATGTCGTAGATTCTTCTTTTTTTTCGTGTTCCTCTGGCAGAGGCATCAAAGAAAACAAAAGAGAGAAGAAGAACGAGGAAAAAGAATTGGAAGACAAAGGGAAGAGCAAAAGTGACGATGTAAAACGCGGATGCAATCAGGTCGTTTATAGATGGTGTATAAGCATCGGCGTTATGAGAAGATAGACGAGGGACATCGTCCGTGGGGTGCGGTATTCGCATCGCGGCGCAAGGAAGAAAAGAAGATGCAGAAGAAGAAGATGAAGCCGAAGAAGAAGAAGAAGAAGAAGAAAAAGAAAATGAAGAAGACGAGAAGGAAGAAGAAACGCCCGAGCCAAGTGGGAGCGCGTCGTATGACTGCCAAATTAACCAAGATTTATGAGAATGCTCGGGCTCACAAGGAGATAACCCCCTGATCATGTGTTCCATATTCTATTAACATCGTATTATAGTCTCTGTAAAATTACCTGTTGCCTTCCCTGGCAAAATACGCGCGTCCGTTCTCAAGGGACTGCATGGAGACTACTGCAAAGAGAAGGAGGGAGGGAGAGAGAGAGAGAGAGAGAGAGAGACGGATGAGAACGTCGTGTCGTACCTGCTGCAGCCGCTGGAGCTTCGCGGACCGTAAGTCGATATAGGTTTGTAAGTAAAATGCGAACGGTCTTCCACCCCCGTAAATGCATCTCTTCTCGCTCCCGCGTATACGCTTCTACCCGACTAAACGATATTCGGGATAATGCTCCTATCTCGTTTGAATTTTAAATGGAAGGTCGTAATAGCGATACACGCGCCATTTTACCAATCATCTTCATTGTTATCACGACCGTATATGAAAATGATAATAATCAATATTATTAATTATAATAATCATTATGATTATAGTATATTACTTTTTAATAGAAAATAATAAAAAATAATATTAATAGACATTATTATTTTTATTGTCTTTGGGATTCGTTCTATATCCACGCCAGTCTGTGAGTATATGTATATATACACATAGATCATTTATAGATAAATACTTTAATATAAAATCGCATATATATGTCAAGATTCGAGTATTTATAAAATAGTTTTTATAAAAATGCTATAATTTTATCATTTATCCTCTTTTCATACATACGACATTGTCCTACGTATTACATTTGTGTGTTCATCAGCGACGATGGAAAGCGACGGTGCTATATAGCTACGAAAAATTTTATTCGCGTGTTATTTCGACAAATATAAGAATCTCCGTTGTCGAGGAGGAATCGGAGCGAAAAAAGGTGGAAGTAAGAAAAGACAAGAGACGATGAAAGAGAACGATATCAGGCTTACTCCACTTCGCGTGAGTTCTCTCGTACTGCTTCACCAGCAGATTGAATGGGATGAAAAAGGGCGGAGACAGAGACAGGGAGAGAGAGAAAAAGAGGGAGAGAGAATATGAAAAAAGAAGAATGTAAGGAAGAATCGCGTGTGCGTATGCATGTAACGCATCATCAGACTCGCGTAGTCGCGGTGTCCGGTCACCCGTTAAGAAGGAAGCTCTCGAGCGATGGTCAAGATAAGCGAGCAACTTTGGTCCTCTCCTCGATATATGTATATAAATATATAGTTGTGTGGGCTTGAGTATATACGCGTACAGGTATGGTACCTAAATAACGCGTTGCTTCACGTCATATATGCGTAAGCTCTACCTGAACAACACCAAAGTTCGGCGGGCCGCGCGCGACGTACGGCCGGCCAACCAGCCTGGCCAGGCAGCATGTAATCCACGAGGACGTCGAACGTGTCGCGATGAATTTGTTCCTTTGCCCAATGAGCCAGAATGCGCACCCCGCTCTCTTGCAGCATCCGCCTCGCTCTCTCTTTCGCCGCTTTCTCTCTCTCTCTTTCTCTCCTCCTCCTCACTCTCCCTAGCCATCTCCCTTTTGTCTCGTTTCTTTTTAGCCTCATCTTATATTCGCTCTTGCTTATATATATTCTCTTCTCGCAGCCGTGCTCAACCCCTCTCCACACCCCCCACACCCACCCCCGCTAGTCGTTAACCTGCCTGGCCCTCGAATATTTATATTTCTCTTCAGTCTCTATCTCTCCCCAAAATCATTTTTATCATTTTATCATCCACGTTTTTGTCGTTGTATAGGTATTATATCTACGTTTTTGAAAAACGTAGATATAACATGTACCGTTATCAGCAGACGTACGTTGGGACAATTGAGTAATATAAAAAAATTCATATTTCGTTTGTTATTCTGATAACGTCGATTTTAAATCGAATTGGGTATTGCGATGCCCGGATTTTTGGGCATATAGTTATCTATACGTACAAAGCAAGGGAGAGAGAAAGAGAGAGAGAGAGTGAGAGAGGGAGCGAGAAAAGCAGAGGGGAAGAGTATGCAGAGCTCGTGTTTCCGCCCGGGCAAACAACAATGCCCGCAGACAAATGAGCATCCCACTTCCATTGTTCGCTCGATCGGCACGGCACAACCTCTTTTTTACCCGCGGGTTTCTTCCCGGTAGTGGTGATGGTGGTGCCGGTGGTGCTGCTGCCATAGCTTCGCGAAGGTGTAGTTTATCATACATATAGTCTATATATATATATGTATATATATGGAGAGAGACAGAATGTTGAGTTTGCGAGTGTGCAATGTCGTTGTCGTCGTAGACGGCGTTGTCGTCCTCATAGTCCTCTCCGGGCTTCTACTTCGCAATCATCAAGTACGCTCGAGCAACAGCAGCAACAGCAGCAGCAGAAGCGAGCCCTTCAGAAAACGTCACCGGCTGGGGGGTCTCAGCGATCAACCTGTGTGATGCGGGCCAACATCGCGCGATTAAACGGCGGCTCTCGGCTTCGTCGAATCTCTTCCCCGTCGATGCCCCGTACTCTTCCTTTTCTCTCGTGTCACGCTCGTGTATTTTACATATATCTACTCGCGTGAATTTTTCTTAAAGAGATGGATTCCTTGTAATAGCCAAATATTACGTTCGTGTGTGAGATAAAAGATAAATACATTATATGTGGGTAGTTAAAAAGGAGTAGATTTAAATAGTTAGTTAAGTAAATTATTTGTGTAAGTGCAGCCTGATTAATAAAGGCCAGCTTTATTAAGCTTTTTAAGCTAAGGTCCTACTATTTTCGAGATATTATAATCTTTCAAACGAGGATCGAAATCACGATTTCCATTTGCGAAAAAGAAACATTTAGAAGCATTTAGAAGAAAACGGATCGCTCTGACGCCCTGTAATAAAATCATACTTTTCTATAATTTCTTATTGATAAATGTAAACGTTAATGAGAGATAGGTATATAACGGTCGTCATTTGGCATAAATGACAATAAGCCACATATTATATCGATCGGAAAGCCATATTCGTTTCTTCCACTCATAGAGGCGAGAAGAAAAAGAATGTGAAAAAAATCAGAGAACGACGAGACGCACCTGGTTGTAATAATCGTGCTAACTTCACGTGGATTCCAGGCGCGAGAGACCGACTCGAGAGTCATTGCGGGAGATGGATATACGATACTCGTGACTATGTGACGCATGTGCTGTTAGCGCGAGCCCGGGATAACCCCAACCTCGTTACAGTCGATAGATCGGGCACGATCTCGTTTTACCTTTTATGTAGAGTTGGTGTGCGAACTAGGAGGCAACACCCGAGCGAGTTATATGGACTTTGACTTATGTTAGATATTATTAATTATTAAAAAGTAACGCGCGAGCAGATAGGACGACTCGCGCGCGAACTGACATCGGTTCCGTTCATGACGACGGGTGTCAAGTTATTTTTCTCTTACAAAGTTACATCACGAAACAATGTTACCGGTTGAGGTTGGATCGAGAGAGCGAGAGACCTAAAACGCGATTGGCAATTTGTCCGTCGCTGCGCGACCGAATATCCGGAAATGTGGTTTATCCACTGCTTGCCACGATTCTGCATTGGCAGAGCTGAATTTCCTTCCGATCGGTTGCGCCGTGTCGAAGAATATGCGATTCGCGTTTTCGAAGTGATCAAGGATCGTCGCGACACGCCTTAGTTGTCCTGTCTACCGCCCACTAGCCGATGGCAGCACCGGTAGGAGCCTCAGCTTAGCTCTACTTCTGTTATTTATCACATATTCCCGGGAGATATATTTTCTCTAGCAATATTGATGACATTTGAACATGTCGATAATTTACTTCCCACAGTTTACAACAAAATGGTATCGATGGAAATGAGCCAGCAATTTGTAGTTCGCGCGTCGACAAGGATATTAGATTATGTTTTCATTTATCAGCCAAGCCATGGTGGTCGCTTCATCCGCGATAATTGACTCGTTGGATTATTCTGTCAAAGAACAAGTCCAATGATGACTTAAGGAGTAATGAGCAGTCGATAAGAAAACGAGAAAAGCCATGGCCAACGTTACAAATATATTCGTGCTAATATTACAAAAACCTAATCTCGGCTCGATTTTGCTCCTTTGACAAAATCATCGTCACACTCGTTCCTGGCGGCCAAAGCCATTTTATCGAGACCCAGCCGTTGAAAAAGTACCAACTGATCGTGCCAGAGATAACAGGGGCGGAGACGATCGTGACCGTTGTTATTTTTTTTATTCACGCATTCAACGTTCTTTTTCTCGCAAAACGAAGACGAGGTACCACTGGACCCAGTACAGTTCGCTTCCATGATACACGTTGTCGGCGAAAAGATCGGTAAGAATGTACCGTCGGTTTTTGTAGATTTCTGGCTGTCCAAAAACGTCCAAAAGGCTTTAGCTTTGGCGCATCGCGTTGCTCTCGGACCTCGTGAAAATATTAGCTCGATACGACCATCGTCGTAATCTCTCGGGTCTTTCGCGCGTATCATCTTTTCTCTTCGGACATTAATATTCAGTGATAATAGGACAAGGGCAAAAATACGACTGGAATAATTCTCGCGACATAAACACGAGACGATTTTATTGCCTTATGGGACGATGATTTATTTTCGTTGCTGATTAGCCTATGAGACGAGATAAAAATAATATGACGTTAAAACGTTCCTTCTTCTTTCAACTGTTTAATCGCGAATAATATAACATCGAGAACGTTAAACGAGCGTAGAAATATTTGTATTTAAACAAATTTTCTTCGAATAGGATGAAAAAGTAATTGCTCTGCCATAGAGACATCCTCAATTTCTTGCTTACAATCCCCACGCTCTACCATACCGACGAAACACGTTTTTCTTCCTTCTCTCCGGAGTCTTATTCGTGCCAGCTTTGCAAAGCGATAGTTCAACCCATGAACTCCGAATGACTCGTTCGGTATTTCAGATTCTCATAATGCAATACGACAATGACTCAACCGGTAACGAAAAAGCATGGACAATTTTTCTTTCCGTTATTAAATATTTCCGAACATATAACGAAGGTAAACAATTGTGAATAGAGAATATCGCATAGTAATACGAAATTCCTTGGATGGTCGATCGGGCAATAACATAATCTTGGTACAACCGAACATCAATTAAGTTTGCGTTTGGGTTTGGGATAAATTTGCCAATCGAACCTCCGTCGCACCGAGCGAAATATAAAACTTCCTTACCGACATACCGACTGAATAAAGCACCGAGGACATAAAACAATCCCTTATCATTGGTTGATTATGAGAATTTCAAGAGTGAAATTGTCATAATTCCTGCACGATTGATCGTCGATAAGTACGATAAATTATACATTGGATGACAAGTATATAACAGACTGGTACTCTTTTAAGTAATCGCAAAGAGGTGAATATTAATAAATCGTTTATTCCAACAATCTTGACATAATTATTTCACTGATTTGCATATAAATCGAACGGTACTTGGATAAATTTTGTTTATATGTAACCAATACGAATATGGTCTGAGAATATCCCGTGTTCGCTCCAGTAAACTCGATCCACGGCGATGCAAATATGAAAATCATCTATTTGCATTCTCGTCATATTGCAAGACCGTCCAGCGAGATTTGTTTTTCAGACATTTGCATTTCAGTGTACTGAAACAAATTAATTTTTAAGGGTGTATAAAAGAGCATCGGTAGTTACCAAGATGGCTCGATATTTCAGTGAAATATGGCAAACAAATTTCTAAATAAATATATATGTAATGACAATCGAATGTCAAATAACACACAATGTCTCGTATGATATTTAAAAATGAATTCTTTAGTATCGAAGTATACGTACTTTAAATGATTTCGGAAGTAATTGATCGAGCATTGGGACCAATCCATCTTCCGGCGGTGAGGGAGAAATTTAAATGTCGACATAGCAAATTGATCATCGGCGGAGCACCGATCATCTACCTCATTAACGTCGTCATGCGCTCCCAATCTATAGTCGAATAAATCCAAAGATAAGAATTTTTATCGTGTGCTGAACTAATCTACAATATCGCGTCACGAGCATAACGTAATTAATTATTTCATAATTAATTATGTCATGCTCGTTATTGCGAGAAAAAACTAAACGCAAGCAATCATTTTGAAGCAACAATAGATTGTATGAATATATAACTCTATATGTGAGCCTATAAAATAAAAAATGAAGCTTACAGTCTGGCCAGCTGCATGATGCCATTATCGACCCCATAGTAATAACGAGTATATGTGAATATTCCAACGCCAGGATGATACCGATTAGGGTTATGAGAATCGATCGTAGGGCAGGACTTTTCAACGTTCGACACAATTCCATCCAGGTAAGCTTTTAGAATGGTACAAGAGTGGATTAACTTCAACTATATGATAGGTTTACAAAACTGAGGAAAATTAGAGTCGCGGTTCAACGTTTCCTCGCATTTTATCCCAAAAAGAAATAAAAAGAAATAAGTAATGAGCGAGTGTCCAAGTTCGTGCTTTCATAATTATTTTCCAGCATCATTAACTGCATTGACCAAGAGTAATCAGAGTTTAAATCGGTGGTAATATCTGTTTACGTTGGCAATGACAAATCAATAATTGAAGATCCGAATTCCGTTATCGATCCTTTACACAGACACAGATATTTAGTCGCAAAGGCCTCTCGTATGTGCATAAAGTCTCGGATAATCACGATCTTAAACTATCGAGTTAATGTTTTAAAAATAAGTCAGACAGTTCAGATATCTTCATATTTCAGATCTTCAGATCTTCATATTAACCGTGCTTTTCCGACTATCTTTACATTGTAAAATCAAAAATATCATTGTACTCACAGTCGGGGTATGGCTGATTATCAGGCATGTATACACTGTCGTAAAGTACATAGCTAAAAGAATTTAACAGAATATTCTCCATGGTCTTTTTGTCACTAATGGAATTATTTTCGTATCATACGAGTACTCACTTTACCATTATCATAACTACATCGAAAAGATTTAATTCTGATGCTATTGGATGTCTAGCACCAACCTTCGTCGTATATTCGGCAATCCTCGTGTCAATTTCATAAATTGCACCCTCATCTACCGGTAGATGTTCGAGTGCATGTATGTCCTATCGAATAAATTCGGAAATTTATCATTCTGATATAGATAATGCGTTCTACACAGATTCATATTGTGTAAATTTTTAAGCTTACATTCGCGAGAATTACACCGCCTATATTCAGTCGAACTCTTGGATTTGTCAAACGACTAAATGGTAAATCTACGGCGTTCCAAAATGTAATGACTTCTTTCAGTGCTTCATTGTTTGACCGACCCCTTATTAAACGAAATATATTATTATTTAAAGTTTTGTGCACTATTCGATGCGATTAGTGACCGTAATAATTACGCAATCATTCTGTGGTCGGCTATAACTAGTATTTCTGGGTATACCACCGAATCTTTACTGCTGCCTACTTGTCGACGAACGACTGTAAGAAATTAACATTGAAAAAAATATTGTTCCGCAAGCGCGGGGATGACGACGTTTACGTACCTTCTTTAACGCTGTTTATCACATTAGTCTGATTCGGATGCATTTTAAAAATCACGTGTGCATTCGTCGAAACATTCTTCGGTTCATCGTCCTGTGAAACTGATCTCAACCATCTCACATGGATATGATGATTGCCTATTATATCACGTTGGGATGCGTAGTTTAACACTTGTGCAGTAGCGCTCAATGGCAAAGACTTTATGATCAACCCCGAGTCCAGGTTGATCATTCCTTCCTATATTTTATAATAAAAAAACATCTTGTAAAATAAATCTTTTAACGGAGTAATCCCGAACTGCGTAGTGTTAAGGGATACGTAATTATGAATGAGATCAAGTAGGGAATTCCGAACATCCGACGAAATTAATACTAATGATATTAGCTCGTATTCCCCGTGTAACACAATTTAGTTGAACAAACGCCGTTGTCCACCGTAACGAGAAAACCGGCAGATGCATTCATTCCATTATTTCGTTAGCAGAAATTATTCTAACATAGAAGAGAACTAAGCGTAAAGGGGTGGTTTTGGCTCGTCGCGCTTGCAGGATACGAGAGAAAAAAAATGATTTCGTAAAATATTGATTCTTCAATTACGCATTTGCCAATTACCCTTTTGTATATCTTTGTTACCGATCGAGCATAATCATAGGAAAAAATTTGAATTTTGCAAATGTCGAAATATTACTTACCATATGTCCGACATTGTTCACGTCGTAAAATACTGTTACTGCGGCCTCCGTTTCCAAGTCTTGATAACATCGAAATGTACCGAGATGCTTTGGGGTCTATAATATTGAAAAATCGGATCATGCATTAAGAACCCAGATGTATATTATTCTAAACATATTTCATAGATCGTTGAATCAACATTTAATAATCGCAGAGCTATGCCAATGAAGTCGAGCGACAAAATGATCCTCACATTTATTGTTTAATGCCTAATACGTACATTGTGATATAGTACGTCGTATCGTACACCGTTCTCAGACTCGGGATCGCTTGTCGCGGTCCATACCGGGGTATGCGGAGCCACCAACAAATTGTCAGTCGGTTTCAAATTTACTTGGCGTCTTTCGGGCGTAGAGACAGTAAATACGATGTTATCATCATCCCTTTTATGCCTTGACCAAGATGTTTCCACGATTTCATGGTCGGGCACTAAAATAAATATAAATAAACGAATGCTCCTTTTCTTCAAGAACCAAACGACGGAACAGTGCCTGTTCGTTACCCTCGTATGATCCAAAAAGTTCAAGTTTCTCATCACTCGTTAGGTGTTCGGCTAAATTGAAAGCCGATACGCAACCAAAATTCACCAGACTACCGTAAATAACGCAAAATAAAAACGCGCAGGTTGAACCGAACATGATTCAAAATTTCATTCGCCCCTTTTGAAATAGATCGGTTTTTTCGTGCAGTCTATATATATACACGGTGCTTTTTTATACCGTTGCTCGAAGGGGCGTTCTTACCCCCACTTCTAGCTCCTTGACAATACTCCGGCTGTTCGGTGGGAGGTAAAGTAATAAATGAATAAGTCAATATATATAAACGTACAAACTTTACCTAAATTTTCGATCGCACTGGATCGCGTTTACCACTACGAATACTCAGTTTTATCTTAGTTACATACTCGTTTAACGTTTATACCGATTCTATTAAAAGAAAATTCTTTTTGCAAATAATTCAGCATTTTCAAACAGATTCGTACGTAGACGTGTATTGACCGTTGTGCCGAATATAAAAATTCAAACAATGTTGCAGAATTTGCTATTAACACCTGGATAGATCGTCCTCTGATCGTTAGCAGCAAATTCAGCAAAATTTAAATATTTTCTCATACTTAGAGAGATCGTTCTCCGATTGTTACCAGCAAATTCTGCAAAATTATTTCATAAGGCGAGGTGGTGCCGATACTAATTGTCCTTTGAGTAGAAGGGAAATCGTTTTAAAACACTTTTCATAAATTTTACGTTGGCTAAGCTACGTTCGATTTTAATATCTATATTCATCCGAAAACATAGGTAGATTATATCTTTAAAACTAACAGAGCAAGTAAGACACTTTGAATTGCAAATTAAAGTCTTTATTACAAATAAAGTTATTGGTTCGATGAGTATTAACGGAGAAGCGATAGCATACAACAAGATTTCACGTGGGTGAACACATTGAAGGTCGACCCGATTATCCACGTGCTCGTTCAATTTCGTGACAATGTTTCACGAATAAATATCGTAGTAGAAAATAGATCGGAACGATGTACGTAGCGATACTGTAACATTCCTAATTTACTCGGTACGATTTCCCGTGTCGTATTAAAATTTTAATATTACAAACTTTATATCGGGACATGCCACGATTGACCAGATTGAAGCATTCCCTTATATAAAGACACCTCTCGAAACGATAAGTGTTTCACGGGAAACTTTGTTTCGTATAGTTTGATTTCCATCAAAACAAAACCGTTGTTTTTAAATTTCCAATTGGTACGAAAATTGATCGAGATGTTCAGGTTCCGGCGTTCAGGTGCCGTTTAATGTTAATTCACAAAGTTTGAAAGTATGGGCTGTAAGGTAACAACCCTATCAAACGCCCTATCGATAAATGCCGGGATTGAGGGTTCGAGCCCCCTCAGGTATTTTGCTTTTCCTTGTAGATCATAATAAAATAACTACCTACTAATAAACGACCGACTATACGGCACGGTAAAAGAAAATATTTTTTTTCATCATTCCACCGCCGGGCGTTTGATACTATTGTTCAAACTTTGATGGCTTTGAATAAAATACATTGAAACTTCGGACCAGTTTGACGAATAGATGACTGCGGATAGATGGAGAATTATAAATAACAATAAACAGTATAATAAACAAATTAATTTTGTCTGCGTCAGCCTCGTTGCCGTTATTTATATTTTGCACACGAAGACCATCCCTCCCTTATCTAGCCTTCTACCCGCCCTAGACCGCTTGCAGCGTTATCCCTTGCAGAAATGTAAGTATATACCCCTATATGAAGGTATATTGACTCTAGCCTTATATAGAGCTCATATACGGCGAACTGAATAAATACCGATCATCCTTCGTTCATAGGGCACGACATCGAAGCAAAAACGTTCTCTCTTTATATCGTTATTTACATTGTTATATTTTTCAACACGTGTTATTCACGTATTTGTAAGAAGTGTTTCAAGAAGCCGTGTTTATTTAATACGTTGACTATCATGAGTATCATATCATGACTATCATAATTGACAATGAACCTGTCGGCTACGCCGTGAGAAATGCAAACACATAACGATTGCGTTTCACTATGTTATATCCGCAGCGCAAAAAAATTAAGGTGTTATTTTTCCTTTGATAAAATTGTTAATTTTCGACAGCGTGTAACTTTGGTTGTATTCGTCGTACGAGTATGATAAAAAAAGCAATTTGAAGCTTGAAGTCTCTTCTTCAATACCCCTCAAGAGATTGTGTTTTCCAACAGCTCCTACAAAGTTATGTGTCAAATCCAAGAAAAAATTCCTTAAATTTTCTTCGTTTAGCTTTGATTGATTGTAAATTT
This sequence comes from Netelia inedita, assembly GCA_964017225.1. Lineage (NCBI taxonomy): Eukaryota > Metazoa > Arthropoda > Insecta > Hymenoptera > Ichneumonidae > Netelia > Netelia inedita. Next base: position 9,787,536 of record OZ024921.1, read on the forward strand.
TGGAGATTTTGCTAGAAAATCGTTTTTTGATAGTTGCAATATGATTTTTTTCACGGATTTATGACTACTGAAATTAATAGTTGTACTTATGCTTCCAAGTTCAATATATTCTGAAGAAATAGGCTCACAGAAATTTATAAATAACCCGCCAAAACGTAGTTTGGATCTTTTATCTTTACACGTACAAAAATATTTCACGCCGTTCTTTTATCGACTCGATACGATCTTCTTTTAATCGAAATATCCATGATCTTACATCGCCAACATTAAGCGTTATTTAAGGCATACCAAGGGATACGATTTGGAAGGATTTGCTCGGTCGATTATACGCCTCGCCATCTTGTCTGTCGATCATTTCTCGCCTGTATCGTCGGCATGTGCACATAAACGTAAAAAAAAAAACAGAAAAAGTCGCCATTGGTGGCGGCAAAGCGTAATTTTTTTTTATTAAAAACTTGCGTGTCTGACCTTTACGATAAAAAACTGTAACGCTCACTGTGCACAAATGGTCAACAGCGTAATAAAAGTGCCACGTGTGTCACGAAAACAATAATCCGACTACCGATTACACACTTTACGTACTACCAATAAAAAAAACCAGACTGAAAAACCTCGTAAGATTGTCGCAAATCGCGAGTAAACATTTTCTGAAAGGCAAAAAAAAAGAATTCCATCGCATTTGAAATCCATCGATAGTACACAGAAATAAATTTGTTTAAATTAATTTCTTTATTTTATTTATTTAAGATACTCAATCAATGAGACATAATTTGTTTAAATGTTTGATTAGCGAATGTAAAGGCATTCCCATTACAGTATAGTAATCGCCTTCTATTCTTTCTATTAAACATCCTCCTATGCCTTGAATGCCATATCCGCCAGCCTTGTCTCTGTTTTTAAGACAATCGATTATAGTAAAAACGTTAATTGCATCTTTCCATCGAGTCTTGGAGGCTTACACCCATCTATACAAATACTCACAGAGGTTCTCCTGTTTTTACATAGGCTTTTATCTGTTCCTCTGTTATATCCCCGAATTTTACTTTTGTACTTTCATAAAACTTTATTTCGGTTTTGGGAGTTTTTAGACATACACCAGTATATACAATATGATTCTCGTTAGCCAGACTGAAAAAGTAATCTTCTTCAGTTTCTTCTTGTATTAAATTGAAATTAGTATTATTAAATCAATTTGGCAATAGAGGCGAGAGAATCGCTTCCTCTTTGAAATATTTAACGAATAGATGAACGATTGAAATGATAGAAAAAGGCAAACTCTCTACAGTCGATATTATGGCTAAAAAAATATACCGACGAATGTTGGTTACGAGTAATTACCAAGACAGTATACGAACTGCATCGAACTCATCCTTTGGTTTTCCATAAATCTTATCGCCCATCGTTACTACCGTGTCCGCACCTATAACAAGATTTGGTGGCTTTCCATTTTTCGTCGATCGTTCGTATACCTCTTGTACTTTGTAGTAAGCTAAATCTTGAACGTATTCGCCGTGGTTCGTATACTGGCTTCTATCAAGATTTTCATCGTACGTCGATGGTATACACTCTGCATGGATACCCTTTATGCAAACGATCTAATCAGTGAGATTTCTTGTCCAACCTCTACCCTTAATCTACTTTAATTTACCAGATTTTTAATAATTTCTTGCCGTCGCGGTGAAGCGCTGGCTAGGATAACGCGCCCTCTCAAAAGTCCCTGGGTCATTGGTTCCAACATTTCTTTTTTCTTTTATTAAATTTGGTTTTATGGATCGAGTGTAACCTCAAAACAGCTTTAAATCATATCAGAGAAGATAGATGATAGATGTACATGGAACAACAGGGCGGTGTTAACTTTTGCCAGGGAAAATGTATTTCCACTGGTTCCACTTGTGGGCTGTAGAGCACGCGGCGATTAGTTCCGAAGATTGTCGAGCGGGGCAGCACCTATCGGGTACGGCTGGCGCCATCTGTGAGGACAGCCAGGGACTGATGCGCCGAGTGTGTGTGGCACACCGATACATCGCCGCGCGCTCTACAGTCCATAAGTGGAACTATCATCTATGTTCTCTGTATATGCTCGTATACACAAGGAAGTCTAGATATGCTCAGACGAGAGCACGTGTTGACGTTTCTGCTCTATTCATTTTACACATAGGTTATTAACTACACACGGTCGTTGGTTCAATCGATTAAAAGCAGTCAATATGGTCGTCATTGGCAAGAAAAAGGTAACGAGGTTTTATTATTATATATCGCAAACAAATGGCTAAAGAGGGAATAAAAACATTCCTGTACCATAACCATAAAATGTTGTTTTCTATCATCATGCTCGTTACAGTATCAATCGGGTGAAGGAGCGCAATTTATAACAAGAAAGAGCGCTCTGAAGAAGCTGCAACTTTCGTTGAACGATTTTCGCAAATTATGCATTCTGAAAGGTGTCTATCCACGAGAGCCACGCAATCGCAAGAGAGCACAAAAGGGTCAATCTGGAATAAAAACTCTTTATCACATCAAAGACATACAGTTCTTGATGCACGAACCGATAATATGGAAATTACGCGAGTATAAAGTATGTTAAACAATTTTATCGATATCTATGATGCTTTTGGGAAAGTCTATGTAGAAATTTTAACGTTTCGAACTTTTTGAGCAAGTCGCGTACACATTGCACGATGCCACCAATTTGATTTGAATTGGAAAAAAGAACAACTTTCCAAAGTGTTATTTCGAGTATTTTGCGTCGTGTCTAAATTAGAAAAGATTTTTAAACGAGTATAATTCTTAGGCAAATTCCAAGTTCGTCAATCGTAGTTTTTACGTTCTTGGTATATGAATATTTCTCGTGTTTAGAAAATTTTAAAATGCGTTATATATCTTTTCCTAACGTTAAATTCGATTTTATAAAAATTTGATTGCTTTTATGAACTAAGCGCGGCAACATTAGCCGCTCTTTATCGATTATTCCTGTGATTTCTAGTTTGGCACATATACTTGCTGTATGCTTAAATCAGATTTACTGTTGAATTTGTGAAACAATTATTGCTCATGTTTTCTATTGTAAAAAGGTTATTTAATGTCTATAACTCTATTATTGGAAAGCTGAATACCAATTTATTATAGACCTTCCTCAATGGCTATTAAATGCTGTGTATATCTAATGAAGTTTACCATAATCCATGCTTCGTTTACAACAGATTTTCAACAAAAAAGTTGGCAGAGCCAAAGCCATGAGAGATTTTGCAGCAATGAAGAAATACTTGTCGAATCATCCGACACTGAAATTGGATCACATAGTGAAAGAGAGATATCCAACTTTTATAGATGCATTGAGAGATCTCGACGATTGTCTGACATTGTGCTTTTTGTTCAGTACTTTTCCATCTATGGCACATATACCAAGAGACCAAACTGTTTTGTGCAGAAGACTAACGGTGGAGTTCATGCATGCTGTAATAGCGGCCAAAGCACTTCGCAAAGTTTTCATTTCTATCAAAGGTTATTACTATCAGGCTGAGATAAAGGGACAAACTATAACTTGGATAGTGCCGCATCATTTTAGCTTCCAACCCCAATCAAAAGCCGATGTAGATTTCAAAGTAATGTCGACTTTCGTCGAGTTTTATGTCGCTATGTTGGGTTTTGTCAACTACAGACTCTATCATTCGCTCAATTTGTATTATCCACCAAACTTCAATAACGTAGGTAAGGAAACATGGCGGTGATCGTAAAATTGTTCTTAATACGAGTATCTTTAAATTAACAAGCCTATTAAAAAATTGTATGATTTAAAGGCAATTCGGAGAAGACATTAGTGGACGAAGAAGCCTACGTCGCAGAAAGAATAGCAGCTCTCAATGTATCTTTGATAAGTCTCGATACGGCGTCACAGATGGGCGAAGAGGATGAGCTCGAAATTGATCAATTCTCAAATGTAAGATACGTAAAAATAGTAATATTACTGACTTTTACTTCAGATAAGCGAAAGATATTTTAGCAATAACAGTGACAATTAATAATACTCGCTCTTCTTCTTTCTCTTCCTGAAAGGAAGAAAAAAAATTCACAGCTTTAGTTCCCTTTGTAATTGAATGTTCGTTCGGATTTTATTATAGCCTCAAAATCCTCGATGGATCTCGGGAGACTGTTTGTCCAATCCACATGATTTTTGTCTTTTTTAGGTCGACCCAAGCCAATTGGACGAAGCCAGAGAAGAAGCTAATCGAGTCAAAAAATTGAAAACCTTATTTCAAGGTCTGAAATTGTTTGTAAATCGCGAAGTACCGCGCGAGCCTCTCGTTTTTATTCTTCGATGCTTCGGAGGTCAAGTCTCTTGGGATAAATTGCTATTTGTTGGTGCTACATTTGACGAAAATGATGAGACGATAACGCACCACATTGTCGACAGACCTAGCATGGATAAGCAATATATTTCTAGGTAATGTAACGATTAAAATATGTAAATAACTAATCCTTTCCTTTTTTATTTTCATAAGCCAGTATGAAATTTATAAAATAAACATTTTCGTAGGTATTACGTTCAACCTCAATGGGTATTTGACTCCGTTAATGCACGAGAGCTCCTACCCGTCGATAAATATCTTATCGGTTGCGCACTGCCGCCTCATTTGTCGCCATTCACGAGCGGTCGACTAGACGAAACTTACGTACCACCCGAGGAACGTGCCCTCATCGATCCGGAGTTTAGTCTCAACCGTGAAACGGTGGAATCGGAGGATGAAGAAACGAAACAAGACTCCGAGGATGCCGACGAGCAGATTTCCGAGCCTGAATCGGAGGATGCCGAAGTCGACTCGGAGATAGATCTTCCTGAGGAAATTATGCAGCAAGATATTCAAAAAGATGACGCGAAAGAACGCGAGAGGCTGGAGAAGGTAAGAAGAAACGTGTACTTTAAAATCACTTAACTTAAAATAAGTAATACCTACAACGATTAATTGATCGAAACGAATGGAATTTCTTGCAGAAAAAATCTATGAAAGTCAAAGCCGGCGAGATCGCCAAATCGGATCCTTGGGAGAAAAATAGACAAGAGAAGCAGGAATATCGACTACGTGAGAAAATGATAAAGAAGAAACACCGTAATCTCTACAAAAGTATGATGAAGGGACGGGAGGATAGGGCCAAGGAGATTTGGTTACTTCGTAAAAAGAGGAGGTTGCATGAAACAACGGAGAAGGAGAAACGCAAGGAAATCCGGAAAGCAGGAAAGAAAGCGACCGCCGAGTAAAGACAGCGAGATCATATTTTCAATGTCCTTTCGTTCATTCTCCAAGTTTGTAAATGAATTTCAAATGATTCAATAAAGACTATTTGCGAAGTATAATGACTGACTAAATTTGATCTTGTCATTAATGATAATGTCGTAATTACTGTTAGCGGTTTAACGAAATACGAATGTTTCGGTGTTTCAAATTTCGAAGTCAGTATTTTTAATCGTTATCAGCATTCTTGTCCAATGGAGGAAATACCAAACTTTTCATGAACATTAAAGACTTTCCGGAAATTGAAATAATCGACCTTGAAAAGTCCCAGATAATAGAAACCACAGAATTAAAACGTTTATTTTTTGTTTCATTATAAAATACGCGCAGAACGCGAAACCTTCGTAAATATCTTTTTGCCTCGATTGATTTAAAAGATAAAAAGATTCTACCGAAGGACGACAAGATTTACTGTAAACAAGTTCATTAGATAACAACTTGTCTCGGGCGACGCAAATAATTTAAAAGCTAAAGCCATGATTCGTCGAGTTACGTGGATGCGTAAAAACGCGTAGTAAGCGACTTAATTGCATTTATAATAATGCCTGGGAGAACAATCTCGACTTCGATATGAGGCCGGGTAATTGGGAGAATGTGAACAACGGATTTTCATGTTTTAAAATTTTTATTCTTGCATGTTTTTTCTCTCTCATCTTATTGACAGTTCGAACAATTTGAATGTGGCCGATGAAGTTCCTCCGTGATCTCGATCGGCAGGAAAATTCATCTTTACTGTCCGATGAGTAGATCAGCAACGGTATAACGGGTGATGGACAAATCACGCATCGGGCGTATGCAGAGACTAACCAAAAAATCTCACGCTTCCCCATAATATAGTACACGCAACCGATCCTCACTTCCGGTACACCGTCGCTGGGTCTATATATATTCGCTGCTCGCAGTCGGTTTTGAGATTACAATTGTATAAAGAATTCGTATAAATGTATATATATATATATATATTTTCATATATGTATATATATTTATATGTTATACTATGTAATACTATAATATACTAATAATGACGCCAGCTCGCCGGAGAAGCAAAAAATCTTTGTCGTTGGTCCTCCGTGCGAGCCGCTATTTGAGCTTCGAGTTCTTCTTTTTTTTTCTTATTTCTTCGTGCGTGTGTATACACAATTTTACGCATATTAAAAACGGCGTAATTGTCTTATTACATGTATTGATCGACGATTGCTACTCTAATCTCATTATCTCCATTGCTCTCGGTCTTTTGTCCTAGTTATTGTGTTACTCGTTACCGTATTTTTTTTGTTTTTTTGTTTTTTCATTTTATTTATTGTTTTTCATCTTGCTTCGGGCCACGACGCGTGACAGGCAAATTTAACGATCGTACAAATTTCTTCCGACTACCCCTCGAATGGCGGGAACAATCTTTTCGCGATTGACACAAGCGGCACCGTGGGTAACCGGATGGAATTTGTCGAGAATTCACGCGATGCGGATCGGTCAGATCGGTAATTTTAAACGTATGTCGTACCTAAAAGCTTCCACGGTACAATTGACAGCGAATTAATTGTTTTGTGCCGGTGAATTTGTATGTTTAAACGTCGATCATTCTGTGAAAACTTTCGGTAGCAAATAATTTCAAACGGCCGTTCTGACCAATCAGTATCGCTTAAATTCCCTTTTAAAATCGTTGCTACGCTGCGACAGGTCGTGGTCTCGTCCTAACTACTAATATCTAATTCTACAATTTTTTTTTCCTTTTACTTTACCGATGATATCCGTCAAGTGTTTGGGGATAGACTCGATGACCCCCGCGTATCCCGTATATTGGGACATGGTACAGAGAGAGGGGCTATTATTGCCTTATTTTTCGATCGTCTATATATGTATATACACATATATATACGCACATGTATATGTATATACATACATAGAATGTTTTTTTTTCTTGCGACAATAGTCGATCGTTATTGTATCCGATGCTCAAAAGACGCTGGCAGGGATTGTGATATGCCATTATTGTTGCTGCTGTTCTTGAGCAACAAAAGCCAGTGCCACTGGCACGGGCACTGGCCAAGGCACAGTCATAAGTCTCGTAGTTGGGTTGTCTTACTATGTTATTCTCCTCTCTTTATCTCCTTATCCTCGTTCCGTCTTTCTCTGGCTGCCATTTTGTTCATCTTCTTATTCTTCTTCTTTTTCTTCTTCTTCTCATTTTCGTCCATTTTTTAATTCCACATCGTTGTTTCTGATCTCTCCTCCCCCCCCCCCTCTCCGCCCTTCCTTCTCTCTAACATACAGTATTAATATTAATAATAGTATAAACGTTTACGTTTTGGCCACTCAGTTCAAGATCGTCGAGCACACACCATTGTTCGTGTTTACCGGCGACGTTACATAGTTTTTTTCAGTATTTAGAATTTAAACTTCACTTTTATACAACACTGCATAGGCTTTCTCGCTCTCGTGCGCTCATTACTTTTTTTTTTATTCCCGTCACTCGGCCGATCTTTTCCGTTCATTGAGAAGAAAAGTTCTTCCGACTTTGAAGTTCAAACACGTCCTTTGTTCATCTCCTCCTTCTCGCTGTCGCGGCTGCGATCATTTGCCTCAACGTGGGCTCCGGACTGCAAACTCGTGGATCGCACTTCATGTTACCGTCGCCACCGCATCTAAAATTTCGTTATAAAATCGTTATTGCAGATTAAAGTATTTTGCGATACGAGGTCGGTGTGGAATACAATATTGTTTGCTCAGGGTTACATTCTGACGTTTTTTCCGAAAAAATTAATTAATACAGGATTAAGAATGTAGACTTACGTGCAATGTCGGCACGGTCCCGAGGTCGACTTGATAACTTGACCAACGCGATACGCTTGTCCTCCTATCTGACATCCGCTTTGTCTGGCTGCTCCCTTGTAAGCGTGGGATAGGAAATGCGGCGGCAGAGTGGTCGTCGTTGTGGTCGTGGTTGTTGTAAGATTAAGCGACGTCGCCATCGATACGGGACACTCGTATCTCGGACAACAGAATCCTCTGATCGGTTCCTCGTGACAGCCGGGTATGGGGGGTGGACAACTTTGTTGAAGACATATTATGTCGCTTCTGAAGCAGAAGCAGAAATCGCAAGGGTCGTCGCGGGGTATCTGTTGTGCCGAGACGTAGACTTTGCCACCGTAACGACAGGTGCCAGGTCCGTAAATGGTTTGATCGTCCTCGTCGTAATCTTCGTCCGGATTTAAGTAACTTCCGGAATTCACAGGGAAGTGAGGGTTTTCCTCATTCGTAACCGGAACTTCCGGATATCCCACATCACTTCCTAGTTCATGGTAGCTCGTGTCATTCGCCATCGTTGATGTGATCGTAGGTTCTTCCTCTTCTTCGTCAGGTCTTGCGTGATGTTGCACTTGCGGTTCTTCGTGTTCTTCCGGTTGTACGGGGTGCTGACCTTCAACTTCTTCGTGCTCCTCCGGTCGTAGCGTAGACTGGACTTCCGGTTCTTCGTGCTCTTCCAATGTCACGTTATGTTGCGACGGGATTGTCATTTCTTCGTGAACTTCCGGTACGACGGGGGCTTCCGTTACTTGGACTTCCTGTTCGTGTTGACCCGCGTCATACTCTGTCGGTTCGACCGTTGAGATTTCTGGGATGGTCGTGTACTCTTCCTCAGCGTGAGGCTGTTGGCCTTCCTCGTCCTTGCTCGGCGCGACGGCGCTCGTCACCTCAGTTCCTTCGTTGGATTGCGAAGTTACCGCGGATATTTCTTCCTCTATTGCGGTACTGCTCACTCCTTCCGTGCTCGCTTCGGCGATTGTTTTTTCCGTGCTAGCGCTTGCCTCCGTAATAACCTCGCTCGTCGGCACGCTTACCTCGACTGGTGCAGACGTTTTATCTTCCGGAGTAATCGCAGCTTCCGTGACTTTTTCAGCTTCGAGAGTCGAACTTTCCTCCGAGGTTGGCTTCGTTTCAGGCTTCTCACTTTCGACTATTTCTGGTTCGGTGCTTATTGGACCCGCGGTTATTTCGTCCGTTGGAACTTCTGGACTTGTTTCAACCTTCTCGCCTTCAGCCGGTGTTTCCACTTCACTCTGCTGAGTAACATCGCTTGGAGCTTCGGTTGCTTCCTTAACGATTTCCTGATCCGATGTACTAGTCGGCTGGACTTGCTCTGATTCTTCGGTCGAGATTTCGACAGGAACGACGGATGGCTCGACGGGCGTTTCTTCAACCGATTCGGTTGGCGTCGCTTCCGACTCTGCGATACCCTTTATCGTTGTTTCTGTAATTTCATCCGAAACGTCAGGCTCCGTTTCACTAACTGAAACAGGCGACAATGGCTCGTCCGTCACTTCCGCTGCAGTTTGCATTGTCGTTGAACCCTCTGCCGTTTCTGGTACGGCTGTCGATTCAATCGTAGACTGATCTTGGATCGATGGTGATGTTGATGCAATAGACGAACTTGTTTCTACCTCAGATTCCGTAGTTTCGTCCTGGATACGCTGATCAATCTTGGTGGTATCCTCGCCGACTTCATCGGCAGCATTACTTTGTTCCGTTGCAGTTGAGACTTCCTCAACCAGGGTTTGTGTTGACTCAACCGTCTTTTCAACTGGTTTTTCCGTTGTTTCAACTGTTGGTTCTATTTCTCCTTCTTTTTCTGCCGGGCTTGAAAGGATTGTGGTAGGGAGTTCATGACTCTCGGTTGATGGTTCGGAAGTCACGGATTGCGTTGGTTCTTGCAGAGGTAAAGTTGAAGATTCTTGTTCGGGTGCTTCGGGTTTGACAGTTTCTTGACTCAATTCAGGCTCGGATGTCGATGGTGCGATCGATTCCTCGGTGTGCTCATCCTCGCTAACGGAGGGCATGGAGGAAGATGGAACGTTTGTTTCTTCACTTGAAGATTCTACATGTTCATCCTCAATTGTGGATGAGGACGGAGAAGTTTGTTCGTCAGTAACCGCCGATTCTGTAGATACCTGTGAGATCGCAGTCTGTTGTTTTTCAATCACAATAGCATTGTCCGTTGCCGATTCTACCTCTTCTTGTGTTGTCTGTTCTTGTGGGTGCTCAACTTCCTGCGTTACCGAGCCTTCGGGTCCTTCGGTCATGGTCGAGGCCGTTTCCGCGCTGATCTTTTCTGTGACCTGCGTTAAACCAGGACTTGTTTCACTCACTTCAGCAGGAATTGACGTTGAACTTTTGTCATGATCTTCGATTGGAACTTCTGGCTTTTCCGGTTCAACGATGCTTTCAGTGGCAGCTGAGACATCGTGTTGTTCAGTGACATCAGCTGTTTCCGTTGAATCTTGAACAATGGGTTCATCTGCGCCCTTTGTTGATTGATCTCTCTCCGTACTCTGGTCCGTTCCGACAGCGGCCGTGGTCAGCTCCTCTGTTCGTTCGGTCGATATTTCCGTAACGATAACCGGTGAAACTTCCGATGAAGATTCTTCGGGCGTGACCGCTGCTTCGCTCGTGGTGACGTCACCGATAGGTTCGCTGGTTTCCTCGATCGGCTTATGATCCTTTTCGTCAGTTTCCAACAGCGTCGTGCCTTCTTCGGCCTTTTCAGTGCTTGGTGTAATCGTTTCTTCGGGAATGACACTTGGTTGACTGGGTTCGAGAGATACAGTTTCATGGACAGGGGCTGAAGTTGATGAGTCCAAGCCGATCGAAATTTTCTCCTCATCGCCCTCGGGTTTCTCGACAAATTCGGTACTTGTACTGACTTTTTCTTCGCTCTCCGCTTCGGTACTCGGCAAAGTCGTAGATTCGCTCTTTATAGTCGAATGTTCCTGTTCCTCGGGTCGCATTTGGTTGTCCGCCTCGAGGCTCACCGTCGTCATTGAGTCGCAGGAGTAAACAGGACAACAGGACGGACCAGCGGCCGTATTATGAACGGGCATGCAATTTCTAAGATGTTCAGGAGGTGGTGAACACTGAACAAGCTCACATTGTACGATACTGCTTGCACAGTGACAACTGATTTGACATGGATTTGAGGTTGGAACTATGGTATTGTTGTTGTAAGATTCACCGTCGACGAGACAGTTTCCTTCGCCCGGAATTCCACCCGTAGGAGGTCCGTATTCTTCGAAAGGTTTTTGAGTCTCTGGAACACCCAATCCCGGTGTATGATCCTCGGCTGTCTGAGAAGCCTGATCGGTGGTGGATTCCTCAGATGGCTCTTGCGAAGGTATTATTGGCTCACTAGGTACCTGCGGTATCGTTTCCTTTTCAGTATCGTCTGTAGTTACTGGGTTTTCCGTTTCCTCATTTGCACCAACACCCTCCTCAGTCTTGGTTGGAATTTCAGAACTCGTCGTTTCATCATGCGCCTCAGTCGACATTACTGTTACAGCAATTGCCTTATCGGTTACGGATTCCAAGAATTCGGACGTTACCTCTGTAGGTTTTTCCGTTGAGGTTACGCCGAGTTTCTCAATGTCTTGTTCGGCTGGCTCTTTTGTGGTGATGGTCGTGTCCTGTTCGACTGGTCCATTCGTTGATATAGTCGTCTCCTGCTCAGCCATTTCTTTCGTTGGAATGGTTGTCTCGTCTTCAGTTGGTTCGTTCTGTGTAACGGCTGTCTCCTGGTCTGCTGGTTCTTTCGTTCCAATGGCCGTTTCTTCTTCAACTGGTTTGTTCGTCGCAATAGTTTCTTCTTGTTCGACTTGTTCCGTTGGCGTACTGACTGTCTCCTCTTTGGCTGGCTCATTCGTTGTAACGGTCGTCTCTTCTTGAGCTGGTTCTTTCGACGTAATGGTCGTTTCTTCGTCGGCTGGTTTTTTCGTCTCTTCTTCAGCTGTTTCTTTTGTCGTAATATCTGCTTCTTCTTCGGCTGGTTTGTTCATCTCTTCTTCGACTGGTTCTTTCATCGTAACGGCAGCTTCTTCTTCGACCGGTTGTTTCGTTGTGTCGCCTGCCTCTTCTTCTATGGGTTCTTTGGTTGCCACAGCTGCTTGTCCCCCAACTGGTTCTTCCGGGGTAACTGCTGCCTGCTCTTTGGTTGGTTCTTGCGTTGCAATGGCAGCCTCTTCTTCGGTTGGTTCCTTTGTCGCACCAACCGGCTCTTGTCCAATTGATTCTGTTGTAATAGCAACCCCTTGTTCGACTGGTTCTTGGAGCATAATCGTCGGTACTTCTTCCGCTGGTTCCTTTACACTTATCGGAGTCTCTGCTTCGGCTGGTTCTTGCGGTGTTATCGAAGTTTCTTCTTCGGCTGGTTTTTTCACGCTTATTGGAGTCTCTGCTTCCGCAGGTTCTTGTGGAGTTATAGAAGAAGTTTCTTCAGCTGGTTCTTGCGGTATTATTGAAGTTCCTTCTTCAGCTGGTTCTCCCGGCGTTGTCGAAGTTTGCTCTTCCGCTGGTTCTTTCACGCTAATCGGAGTCTCTTCTTCCACTGGTTTCTCCACGTTTATCGGAGTCTCTGCTTCAATTGGTTCTTGTGGCGTTATCGAAGTTTCTTCTTCGACCGGTTCTTGCGGTGTTATCGAAGTTTCTTCTTCGGCTGGTTCTTTCACGCTTATTGGAGTCTTTTCTTCGCCTGATTCTTGCGGTGTTATCGATGTTTCTTCTTCGGCTGGTTCTTTTACGCTTATTGGAGTCTTTTCTTCGACTGGTTCTTGCGGAGTTATTGAAGGTCCTTCTTCGGTTGGTTCTTTTGGCGTTATCGACGTTTCTTCTTCGGTTGGTTCTTGCGGCGTTATCGAAGTTCCTTCTTCGATTGGTTCTTGAGGCGTTATTGAAGTTTCTGCTTCGGTTGGTTTTTCCGGCGTTATCGCAGCCTCTTCAGTTGGTTCTTCCGACGTTATGACATCCTCTTCGGTCGGTTCTTCCGGCGTAACAGCAGCCTCTTCTTCGACCGGTTCTTTCGGCGCAATCGACGCCTCTTCTTCAGTAGGTTCTTCCGGTTTAATCGCTGTTTCTTGTTCGGTTTCTTTCGTGGCAATAGGTGTCTCTTGTTCGACGGTCGCCGTCGATACCTCAGTCACAGCTTGCTCAGCCGATGTCACAGGACTTTCGTCAGATGGTTTTTCATTCTCGGTAGCTGTCACTTCGGAAGGCAAGTTCTCATCGACAGCAACTTGTGCCTCCTCAGGCATCACGGTAGCAATGGTCTCTTCATCGACAGCAGGTCCTTCTGGTTTCTCAGAAGCAAGGATCTCATCATCGAGAGACGGAATTTTGGTAGTAAGGTCAGTTACTGTCTGAGATGAAGTGGGCCCTTCGCTCGCTTCCGTGGTCTTTTCATTACCCTCGACGATTTCCGGCAATTCGGAAGTATCGATCGACTCAATTGGAGCTGGAATTTCCGAAGTATCCGGGCTTTCGGATGAAGCTTCACCGATACTTTTAACTGGCGTTTCTTCAGGCGTTATGGCAGCAGTTGAGCTCTCTTCGCCTACGGATATCACAGGGGTCTCATTTTCCATAACTGGCGCCGAAGTCGATCCTTCCTGTTCGGGAGATTCTTTCGCGCTTTCTTGTTCGCCTGTTTCTTTATCACTCGGTTGGGTAGGTTCGATGTTTTCTTCGCTCTCCTCTCCTAATTTAATACTAGGTTCCGTCGACGATTGTTCCTCTTCGGCGATCGCTTCTGTCGGATGTTCAGCCGTCGATGGTGCTTCTTTCTCAGTTGGCAATTCGGTCGACTGTACTTCCGCTGATAGCGTCGTCACATCAATGTGCTCGGACACGTTATCCATGGGCGTTAGCGTAGTTCCCGTGCTGGATTTCTCAACATCAGATACTTCGATGGGAGTTTCGGATGGCGTTTCGGCCGGTTTGGCATCTTCCGGTTGAATGGGAGATTGGGTTTCTTCTTCTAGAGGGTGACTCGTCGATTCTGGATAGACCGACTCTTGATCCGTCGTGTTTGGCGTTTCTTTCTCAACTGAGGTCTGGTCCTCTGTTGTTGGCTTACCTTGGTCACTGACAAGACCCGGAATCACAGTAGTTGCCTCGGCGATCGAACCAACCGTCGGAATTGATTCCGACTTTTCATCCGTCATGGAAATAGCAGGAGTAACCTCTGCATTGTCAGCCTTGATAGTCGAAGTTTCATCCTCACTGGGCGCTGAAGAAGCACCCGTAGTACTTTCTTCGTGGGAAAGTACAGTTTCCGTTTGCACATCGATACCCACATCAGCTTGTTTTGTCGGTTCCTCGTTTATGCTCGTTGTAGATTGTTCACTCGTTACAATTTCACCGGAATCGGTTGTGTTGGTCTGTTCGTCGACCTCTACAGTACCACTTACCGTGGATTTTTCGACTTCTTCCTTTTCCGCTTCCGCTTTCGTTACTTCTTCCGTCGGTTTTTCCGTAACATCGTTCATGGCTTCTTTCGTTGCATCTTCTGTTATTTCTTTTGTCATTGTTTCCGTCACTACTTCTTTCTCCTCGTTTTCTTTTGGCACTTCTTCAATTACTTCTTTCGGTACTTCTTCCTTTTCTTCGCCCTCTTTCGGTGCTTCTTTCTGTTTCTCTTCCTCTTCCGGCGATTCTTGCTTCTTCTCGGTCTCTTGCGTCACTTCCTCCATCGCCTCGCCCTCTCCGATAACGTGTTCCGTTTCCTCGCTTGTTTCCATAACTTCCTCTTCCTCGCTTGCTTTAGTCACGTTTTCGCCTTCTTTCGTCGCTTCTTCTTTTTCTTCTTCGCTCGTTTTCGTCACTTCCTCTACCGGAACTGCTTGAGTCGTTTGTTTTGGTTCCTCAGGTACCGAAGCGAAGGTCGATTGTTCATCGCCTCCCGATATTTCTTCCGGTTGCTGAACTGGAACTGATTCTTTGTTGGAAACGTCGGTAACTGCATTCTCAGTATCGCTAACTTCTTCCGAAGAGACTTCTTCGCCTGATTGACCCTCGCTCGACGGCAATTTCGAGCTCGTTTCTTCGGACGAACTGCTCTCTTCGCTCGACGACTCCAATGTTAATCCTTTCGTTGGGATATCTTCCGCCTCTTTTTTCTCCTCCGTTTCTTCGTGCGCTTCCGTCGTAGCTTCTTCAAGAGAGTTTCCTTCAGAAACGCTTGCAACAGTCGTCTCCTGGATATTCTCGGTTGGGATGTGTTCATCACCGACAGAGACGGCTGGCTCCTCAACTCCCAAAGTAACATGCTCTTGTCCTTCGGGCGTCGTTTCTATCGACGCTTGACTAGTTCCGACATGATCAGCCTCGGTTGCACTGGAGGTTACTTCCTGGCTCAACGAAGCCTCGGTACCTACTGCTTCTTGAGTACCTTCAGTAACCTGAACTTCCTCTCCTGGCACAGTTTCGGCAGTACTGCTCGGAAGTATTTCCGTCTTGTCCGCATCTTCAATCGTCTGCTCGTCTCCACCGGTAGACGGCGTTTCTGTAGTTTTGGTCAGAATGGGATGATAAGTCGTAGGTGCTACATAGCCCGTATCTGTAATCGCGCCCGGTTCGCTGTACACTTCGGTGATAGCTTGTTCATCCTCAGCTTTAGTTTCCGGAACTCTTTCCGGTTTCGTAACACTGACGGGACTTTCTTCCGGCAATTCTGCTTGTTCTGTAACTTCCGGTGCAGTTTCAGCCTCGCTGGAACTTTCAGACGCTGATTCAGAAACGTCTTCTACCTTGGAAGGCTCGCTTGAAGATATTTCCGCTTGTTCCGTCGCAGCCTCCGCCGTTGCTGACGTTTCCTCTCCCTTGGCACTGGTTTGTTCGATCGAAGATTCCGTGGTCGGGGCGGTCTGGTTTTCGGGTATCGTAGCTGGTAATTCGGTAGCCTCGGACTCGCTGACCACAGCCGGTTGACTTTCTCCAATTTCCTTCGTTTGTTCCTCGGTGCTTTCGCTCGTACTCGTTGGCGTTTCTTCCGGTGTCTCGGACGCTCCTTCCTCTTCCACCGGCGATGTTTCTTCCTCTTGTGGTGGAATCGGCTCGACGCTCGGTGCCGAAGGTTCTTCCGTAGATTCGTTCGGCAGAAGAGTTTCGGTGATGTGTTCGGTCTCGGTGGTCGGCACCAGAGTCGACGACGGTTTTTTCTCCTCTTTTTCAATTACCTCGCCTTCTTCCACGGCGTTGATCTCCGTAGGCGACACTACACTCGAGGTTTCCTCGCTAACTTCCTCAGGTGTCGTTTGTTCGGTCACCAGAAATTCGGTCGGCCGAGATGTTTTTTCGGGTTCGAGATCTTCCGAGGACTCAGTCACGGCTGACTCGGTAGACGCAACGGCAGATGATATTTCGGTTTCGGGTTGCATTTCTTCGTTGATTCGGTCTGTAGGAACAAGAGGAGGTGATGTTTGAGACTCGTGGATTTCCGGAATTGCATTGTCCGCGCCCGGGAATGATTCCTCTTGGACTGGCAAAGTAGCTTGAGTCGCCTGCAAGACGTCGTTGTCCTCGATGCCCAATTCCGTTGTATGCTCAAGTTGTTTTTCAGCGTCGATGGTGTGTTGCCCCTCTCCCAGCTCGTCTTCTATGAAATACATTTTCGTTGGCATATATAAAAATTTATACAAGTCGAAGTGGGAATCAATTAATTTTAAATCCCTTCGATTATGCAATTCTTTATCAATTCAACAACTTTGAATCAATGGTCTTAGACACATTGGCGATCGTTTCACAAATATCCAAGTATATCCAATATTATTTCGGATGAAAATCATGGTAAGAAAAGAATCAAGTTGTTATAAAAAATTTCTAATGGTGAGCAATAAAATTTATAAAAAATCTCCGTTGTTGCGGAAAGCAAAATGAAGCAGATTCTTTTTCTTACCGCATTCGTACGTGCTCGGACAGCATTCGCCGTCCTGGGGTGGCAGGGCGGTACAATTCTTTCCGTGACTTTGCATCGGCGCGCCGCAGTCTTGAACTGCACAAGCGATGTCACCGCGGAAGCAGTAACAGTGTTGACACGCTTCGGCGGAGTAAATCGATTCACCGTCGTTGTACATTCTGCCTTCGTGCCTGCACTGTGGAGCACCAATTCCAGGCGCTATCGTAGTCGTCATAATGAGACCCGGCGTTGGTCCGATTGTCGTATCGGATTCTTCTTCGTAATCTGATGTCAAATAGAAAATTCGTACAATAAACCGTAGAAACATTACATCGCCGATAGCCATGCTGCTATTGCAACTGCTCTTAACGTATTTTTTCAGACGAAAATAATGAAAATAATTATTGATTTTCCCATGATTGCTTTTATAACTAAAACGCGTATAGGTAATAATATAATTTTTTCATTCGTTAAAATCGGAGTAAAAATAAAACAAAGTTTGTTGAAGTATGGAAAAATAAAAAAACAAATTAATTAAAAATAATATGTAAAACTTACCACAATTGTATTTGACCGGACAGCATACACCGGGTAGGTAGACAGGCTTGCAGCCCGACACTCGAAGCGTACATTCTTGCATGACGCACGTAGTTCTGTTTCTTATGCAGTAGCAGAGCTCGCAGGGATTGCGAGAATCGAGCGGAAGCTGAGCGCCGTCGGCGTAAAATTTGTCGTCCACGCTGCAGCCGTAGTTGTCGGGAAAACCGAGGTCCGTCGACGACGAGGTCGACTCAGGTGCGTTCGTGGTAGACGTTAACAATTGTACGGGTACTTGTGGACATGTTATTACCGGGCAACACTGATCCGCCCGTTTCTCAACTTTGCAATTCTGTCCGATCGCTTTTGTGAACGGGCACACGCGTAGATAACACATGAGCATTCGATTGTGACAGGTACAGTTCAGACATGGCTCGTTCGTTATAATTCTATCGCCCTCGTGATAATGCTTGAAATTGTAATAACAGCCACCGCTCGCGACACTTCCACCTTCGTATTCACCGACTTGCGTTGTTTCTTGATCGTATACCGGTGCTGAAATATAATAAAGATAATTATAGTCATTTTCAAATACAAATATAATAATAACAACAACAATAATAATGATAATAATAATAATAATAAATCAAAATAATAATAATTATTATTATTATTATAAATAACAATAATCATGCGTAAATTGTTGTATCACTTAAAAAGTAAAGGAAACTACCCCTGTTTAACCACAAATGATAAACTGCAATAAATATCCTTTTGATTTTAGAAATTACGATTTTTGGCCACTGTTAGACACTCGCGTTTAATTAAAAAATATTAATTGCATCTATTGTACAAGCCGAGACACGAATAGCGAGAAGCGAATGTGTCACCGGCAAACACGTGCGAACAATGAGAAGAAAAGAGAAAGGTAAAAAAAGAAAGAGAAGGAGTATGCGTGGGCAGAGAGACGGACCTCTGATTGCGAGTCGTATACACTCGCGTATACCGAGTCTCGCATACATGACTCCGTAGGGGCAGAGAGATGAATACGCGTCGAGAGCTTCTCGCCCCAGTCGCGAGTCAATTGTATAGCTCATGCCCGTGTACACGAGTAGAAAGCTCCGCACGTTCGAGCGCACTCGTGTGCATATACACGCAGCTCTCGCAATTTCGCAGAAATTGGAGCGTTCTCGTGCCCAAGTACATGCGGAGAATCAACCGTGCCACCATATAGTCGGCTCGTTTCAACAATCGTTTCCCCCTCGTACTCGAGTACCATACTCGTTCTCTACCTCTCAATGTATGTACATATATATATATATATATGTTTTTAGTTCGTACGACTGATGAAACCCTCGTTTCTAGATGAATCTCGCACCCTCCCCGACTCGTGATTTCCAATTCTCTCCCTCAAGTTGTAAATAGAAGTCCATTTGAAGAAGTTCTCGAAAGAGATTGAAACGCCGATCACAGGATCAACATTGCATTACATAAAACATCCAAATTACCGGATCGCTTCTACAAAGTCTCAAATTAACTTTTCTCCCTTAACCTTTCACACGGACTTATCGTTGTTAACTTTGTTAATGGGAGGGGATAGAATTCATCACGTTGATTTTCATAGACTAACTTGTAAATCAGTTCAATCCCGATAAGTTCATACACGTGCAACGATTGAACGACGGTTATCTCTGGGTTCTCACCGACACCGGGTCGACCGACGTGATCGACGGTAATTCATTTCGTGGAAACGTTTTGCCGCGAGTGTAGAAGCGCATATAATCAAAGGCTCGGTCGATTCGGTCGTTCATGACTTTTGGATGCGAGTCGTGTAAGCCTGCTTCCCGGCGAGGCTCTCGCGGATTCCACGATCTGCCGGGAGTGAGTGAAACAAAGGGCGAGAAAGATAGAAAGAGAGAGAGAGAGAGAGAGAGAGAGAGAGAGAGACCGTGTCGATTTGCGTGTTACGTGAACGACCAACGGGGTGCGCGGATAAACAAAAAAAGAAAGAAAAAGGAACGAAAAAGAATCAGCATTCCACATCGACGCACGTTACACCCAGACGGTTTCCAACGAATCGAATTGTACTGGGAACGGTCAACTCCATGAATGGAGAGTCAAGAAACCTGGTGGCAGTACCATGCCGTTGTCCCACGAGGGGGGACAGAGACAGAGAGAGAGAGAGAGAGAGAGAGCTAGGGAGGCAGAAAGAAATAACTAGAGAGAGAGAGAGAGGGAGAAGATGAGACAAGCAGTACACACCGGGCTGAGACCGCGTGCCTCAGCGTGTCTTGGACGCTTCTGCACGTAGTATCGAGAGACCATTGCACGTGCCAGTACTGCCCCCTCCCCCTCCCCCTCACCCCCCTGACGTTCATACCTTCACAGTTGCCCAGATCTTACCTATACTCCTCCTCTTTCTCTCTCTCTCTCTCTCTCTCTCTGCCACCTCAAACGTTTGGCACAGTCGCTCGACAGCGACTCATGTAATATGTAACACGAATAATCCCATCAGATGTATCGCACCGATCAAACTCCAATAGTTCAAACGAATAAAAAAATCCACCCACCTAACACACACTTACACCCATATATATATATACATACTTATGTGTACATACGTATACGAGTAAGCAATGTTGGTATGTTAGGTACGTGCTGAGTGTCGTTTGTCAATTATTCGTTCGAGCCTGCCAGCCAACAATCGCGAAGAACGTTCCTTTTTCCCTTCTCTCTTCTCATTTTTTTTTCTTTCTTTCTCTTCATTCTAGTTCGTGACCGTCATATCTGATTCGCCAACGACCTACGACGAAACCCCTCCGCCTCCTCTCGTCGTTTTCCCGCGGGAGTCTGTGACAATTGACACGATTTCATTGTCCGCGCGCGATGAACAACGACACGTTTACCACGCCAACGTATCATTATTCTTTCTATTCCTCGAGGTTGGTTTTTTGGTTTTTTTTTGGACATGTACGTCACCTTGGGTACCGCTAGGTATGCTGCCGTACGAAGCCAGGAACAAGTAACCCGAGGATGCTCGAAGCTAACCTCGATATCTTGAATTAACTTGGAGTAAAGATTTTTTACTTTTTTTGAAAAAACGCGTCCCACAATGTAAAACCGTTAGAAGTTAGAATGTACAATAATAATTGCATAAAAAGTGTCTCGAAATATTCGTTTCGTGAAAATCGACTTTTGAGACAGGGTCGAGTTCGTTTCTATCACGGTCGGAGATTCTTGTCCGGAGTTTTTATTAAGGTAGATAATTCACGTTCAGTTATATTCCGGGCGAAGCATCAAATCCATATAGATAGATATCGTTAAATTATATCTTACCTCGCGCTTTCATGAGTCACAGGGTACCGTGAGAATTAATTCAACAATGCTGAGAAAAAATGCGCCATCTTGACGAGACCGCTAGGAGATAGCGATCGACCACTCGAACGGAAAGGAATCGGCACGAAATCACCGGTAAGTTCGGCGGGTCGATGAGCCTTCTTATCTCTTTTTTTTATCGATACTCCTCAATATGTACGAAACGATTCGTAGTTGAATTTGACGGTGAGAGGTGTTGATTCGCAGTGGATAACAATTTGCTGGTCGAATGAGCTCCTCTCGGCGGAACGAAGAATCGTCTTCGCGGGCGGTGAAGTGAAGGGAACAGGACGGATGAGGGGGTGTGGGGCGTGAACAAAAAAAACCCATCTCCCGCGAGCATTACGTCAGCCGATCGAGGCACAAGTCGTCGAGAGAAGAATTCTAGCAAATTCCAACCGAAAGAAACGTGTCGAATAACTCTATACGCGCGCCCCATGCACCTTTCAGCTTCCACGATTATGAAATCATCGACGAGTACGGCCTTGCTCTTGGTCTCTCGGTTGGCGTCTCCACGAAAGGTTCATTACCATTAACCCGGGGCGCTACGTGCTCGAGAGCGCGGAGAATTTCACGCTCTGTTGCACGTTGTGCTGTACACGCACGCAGACACACACACACACACAGATAGTCGAGGATTGCGGTATACGCAAAGGAATTTCCGATCAACGGCTGATGAATATTGAAGGTGGGAATACCAATTTTATTACCTTTACGAGGTTTTAACCACTTTAACGTTTTACATAAGGATGGTCCAGAAAAATACTTTTTCGTTCGAGGGCGGAATATTGATATCAGGGTCATACTACATCTTGTACAAAGTTACAGTATACAGACGGCACGTTATAACAAATATATGGAAGTAGCTGTGTAGTAGCGCCATCACCCGCATTTAAATTCTGATGTCTCCCCCTCTTTGAACCGTCTGCGTTAGTCAGCACGATGGTTAGCCCATAATAGATGGGAAAACCCAAGCTACCCAAGTAGAAAAAAAACCGGATTAAAATCGGTTAAGTGGATCTCGTGTTATGAGTGGATATACAGATACGAGTGTTGCATTTTCCATACGTTACAACAGTACTTTGAGATTCGAGGAAGAACTCTGACTAACAATCAGTAGACATTATAAATATAGTTTACGAAGATTCGAATAATAAGGGAAGCGTTTTTGGCTCACGAAGCTTGGAAAAATGTTTGGTTCAATGAGAACATAAACTCCGGCGCCAATTTATTGTGCAGGTGGTTAATGTTTCGTTTTGCCATAATCGATAATTATCATAGAGCCCTGTGGTCCTAAGAAGAGTCGCTGATTGAAGAACGGCCGTAAATTTTTTTCGTCCTACCTCATACCATAAACTACGTCGGGTAAAAATACTAATAGATACTAAAATAGGGGAGGAAATGACGTAACGGAGGAAGCTTGGTGAGAGGTCAGGTGCGTCAAGAGTCTCTCGAGGAGCCGCGGAGCTCGAGCAATTCGCGTAGGACGTAAGGCTCGGGTAACGAGACGGCGGTACATACACGGGAGGAGAGGCCGCGGATCGTAAGTGCCTGGGTAGGCCGGTCAGTGACATTCGCGCAGTCAGTGGCCCTCACGTTCCTCCATCCTCCAACCATGAGGATGCGAATATTCAACGGAGAGCTCTACAGGTTTGACCAGTCCGAGTCGCATCATCCTCTCTCTCTCTTTCTCTCGTTCTCTCGGTCTTTCCTCTCGTTCATCGGCTCGCTTCTCAATTTGCTACCGAGTCGTTGATTAGATGATGCTACGTCAGTTCCTCTCTCATAATATTTTATGATTCTTTGAAAAAGGCAAAGAACCAAGCCTCATTTTTTTCTGCAGGAGGTCTGATGATCGTGACTCGAGGATTGTTAGTCAACAGGCACGCGAAGGAATTGAAAGTTTACAAGCTGAACCTGGGGGTACCACACGGTCCCACACAGAGTTAATTCTCACGGTTGCTATTTATAACTTTACTGCGGAAAGCTGATACGATGATTTATTTTATCGCTAATAATAGACGAAGCAGCTTCGAGTTAGTCGATATTCACAACCCCCTATTCACTTCGTCCCTCGTCCATTTTATTACTCGTATAAGTTTTCGCATCCGTCGTTCGAATCAAATATCGTCGAAATGGATACGAATAATCGTTCATCCCTTATTAGCCGCGAATCTACTCGACACTCTTCATTTGAATCTCGTACTGATATAAAATCATTTTCGTTGGAACCTTCCATTTTTGTCGTTGCACACGTCCATTGTAAATAGGTCGTATAATCTATTTTTAATTGATCAATTTCGAGGATTGAACTAAAATACGAATAGGTAAAACAGTGCATCGATAATCATGTGCTTATAAATATGGGTAGGTAAACGTGGGGAGAGGGTGACTCGACTACAGATTCATATATAGCTGCAGAAATAATTTATCGTAGGTATAGACAGTTTTGAATACCAAAGTCTAATAGATTTCCATGATTCATCAAACTGTACTAAATCCTAAATATCGACGCACCCAGGTTTTTATAATCGTTCAAGTCGGTACAATGTGCCTTTTGGGAGAAATTGCAACGACCCGTACCCTCGTGCGTTCTAGGCACCACCTAATGGAAACTTTGTACCCTCCTGATATCCAAAATAGGCTAATTGTTCCAGTGTTGGGTAGATTGCGCGAGATATGGTCGAGTGTCATCGAACACGGAGTGACCAACAACGGGTCCTTAACCTCGGGCATCGAGTCGTGTAACTCGCTCGATGTAAACGGAGACGAGGTTGAAGAGATCGTGTGCGAAGATGGCGCTCGCGTACCGCGATACCAAGAAGAAGTTGCGCGAGGTGGAGAGAGAGAGAAAGAGAGAGAGAGAGGACTACTCTTCTCTTCTCTCGTTGGTAGCGCATCTTCGATGACCCGAACACAACAACTAGACAAGACCAAGATGGACTGTTTGACTGCAGCATCGCAGTTTATATACTCCGGCGGTCATGAGAAAAGTCCTACGGCGTATAACGTGGTATCTTCTGCGTGTCCATTACGGGATACGCAAGTATACACGCTTGGAGTAAAGATGAGGATTCAGGAAGAGCGAGAAGCACGATCGAGAGGCCATGTATGAGAGTAAAACAGTGAGAGAAGAGAGAGAGAGAGAGAGAGACAGCTGGAAGAAATGCCAATCGGTTTCACGAGGAGAAAATGAACCTGGCGGGTGGGGTTGCCATGCGACTGTGTATCTTTGGAAAAACATGTTGCACTATGGCCAGAGATGAGCGCGTAAACGGAATTCCACCCTGGCTCTGGAGACAACGGTTCGTAACGGTTCATCGAGGAAAAGATCCTCAAAAGGGCCTTCCGTTTCTATATAGACGATGAAAAAAGGTTTCGCCGTGCTCTGGATGAATCACATCGACTTCGGATATAAAAACGTGTGCTTGATCACTGATCAGCGTATAGAGTGGTTTGACGAAGTTCATCCAGGGGTCAAATAATTCAGGATTAATAATAATTTAGATTTCAGTCTCATAATATTTCTATCGGACTCGATTATTAGACAAGGTTTGATCGTCAATTAATAATACATTTATAGTACACAACTGACAGTAGCAGATAGCTACTGTCATTTTATAGAGCAAAAAGGGTGCACCAAAAAGTGAAAAAATTGAAAATCAACGTTTATTGTCGAGGGCGTCGTGTCAATGTCCTAATAAATGAATTATTATATACCCGCATTATATAAATGCGATAAGTACACGTGATAAATGGTCGGATAGGTTACAGTCGATATTGTATAATGAGCATCAAAGCTTACCGGAAAGCGTAAGCCGTGATCCCGTCAGGAATATTGCGACTAAGAGGATGATCCCGGGCCGGTACAGCCCACCACTCAACGCCGACATTGCGGCACTCTTCCGTGTCTCCTGTAACAATCAATTAAAAAAAACGGTCGATAAGTTTTACAAAGTCGAACCCGGAGTTCATCGAGGTTAATGCCTACATACTAAAGCGAAAGTTATCGATCATCGGCCCCGACTCGGTAATCAATCACCCGAGGGAAGGTACATTCCTATTTTTTTTACAACACGGTAGTTTCCAGTTTTTATTTTGTTTTCTTCATTTTTTTTCTCGATCGAACACTTTTGCTTCCCTCGCTACTTTTTTCCCCGAAGAGTTAAACCAAAAAGTCACTCGAAGATTTTCCCGTTCTATGAAAATCTGCTGGATCGTTGATAAAGCGTCGAAGATACAAGACGAAGCAGAAGATAGCAAGATATAAACGATCGACGGGGGGTTTTAATGAATACTTTATTTACACCTGCTACTGCTCCGACTATTATTAGTCTTATTTCTCTTTGTCTTTCTGACGTGAGCTAATTGTATGAGAAAAGCTGGTGGCCCAAGATACGAATGGGTGGAAGTCGAAGGAGGGAACGGAGGAGCCACTTTACAGTTAAGCTTGCCGTATGTTGACCTTTGGAGGTCGAGTGAAAAAGCTTCGAGTCTCGTTCCGAGTTGAATGCTCTCCGAGAGAAAAAGATGAAGAGAGAGAGAGAGAGAGAGTGTGGGGGGGGGGGAGTATCAAGCGTACGTTCGAATGCGTGCGATGCGAAGGAGGGCGTTTCCTACTAGGAAGTATAGCAAAACTCGCGCGCGCGCTGGATAGATTCGCAAATAGGGGGTACCTCGGGGCTTTCACGAGACAAGCAATATAATTGCAAAGATCGTCTGTCGGTAGAGTTGTTTTCGCGTATGCTTACGACACACATACATGTTCGAATACGAGAGCGAGAGGGTGAGCGGGGTCTTCTTCTCGACCGTCCGGATAATTCCGTTAGAGCCCGGAGGCTGCGTTCGCTCGTTCGTTCACCATTATGGTGGAACGCGGAATATGATTACCTTGAGCCGGTGGGAACGAAGAGTCTCGTCGCGAGTCCAAGAGACTCGATGATGAGCGCACAGGACGGTATCTTCGCCTTCTGTCTCTTTATCTCCCTAACTATTTCTCTCTCTTACTCTCTCTCTCTCTCTCTCTCTCTCTCTCTTCTTATGACACGAAAATATATTATTATCCTGGACTAGTTCATCAATTCCGAAATTATCGAGTGTTACGAAATTCTGGGAATTCTTTACCCCCTACCCTAAAAGTATCGTATATTATTTTTTGTTTCATTTTATTTTCATGACCGGTTCGAGATAAGGGTTAGCCAATTTAAGGACCGACTGGCCATAAGTTAAGTCTGAAGGCTTGTGCGAATCCCTCGTAAGTTAAGTCCGACAGGTTTCCGAAATAAGAACCACCCTTCATTACTGCTAGGAACGACTGGTATAAGGTTTGCTCCTTTGTAAGTTAAGCCCCGAGGCTCTACGATATAAGACGAGGCACTTAAAAAATTAAGTGTACCTCTTTATGAACGCGAGGGCCTTATATCGGGCGGTCTGGAATTAGACTTACGAAGGGTTGGGCCGTATTTCTACAGCATGATCAATTTTCGATCGGAACGCCGTTTAATTTTTCTAATGGACGATTCAAATTAATGCTTGATGGCTCGCTCCACTTATCGAAAGATTAGATCTTATTTTTTTTAGATTTCTCATCGACGAGACAAAATAAAAATTTATCTTTTCCCGTTATCTTTTCCCAATAAAGTGCCGTTACTTCACCATCGTTTTCTAAAATATATTATATCGGTAGATAAAATAACTCTAGTCTTTTTCCTCTATCGGCAGTCGCGAGTTTAAAAGAATCGCGAGCCAGAATAATTGACAGCAGACCGCGTACCGTTCCATCACTCGCGGGAAGACGCACGCTTCTCTGTCTATCTGTCTGTTTGTCTGTCTGCTTGTCTCTCTCTCTCTCTCTCTCTCTCTCTCTCTCCCTCTTATTTTGTATTATTTTTTTGCTATCTGTGCGTGACAGAGCTGTTGGTACGTGGCGTACGATCGAGGACTATTGTCCCTGGCTTCCTGGATCGGCCTGAGACTCAAGAGCTCGACGCGGATCACGGAGGGGCATAAGAGTCTTTGCTGATATGCGAGGATTTGCATTTGTCTCGATGAATGACGTTATGGAAATTATACCGCCCTGAGAAAGGTATACGGAAGGAACCCTCTCATGCTCGTGCTACCGGGTGTTAGCGTGAGTGTATCATTGTCGTATAATTTGCGGGTACTCGTTCGGTGGTCAACGACGATTATACCTATTGACTTCGTAATAATTAAGAGAAAGTCGTGAATTTTTATTTATTTTTTCATCTTCAGCCTTATAGTCACATCACACGCGCAAGATTTCAAGGTTATTGACCGAGTAGTTTGATAAACTCATCGCTGTAAAACGATTCTGAGACGATTCTCGCATTTTATTTATTTGCCCCTATGCGTGGTGTTCGATAATAAATAAAACGACATTTCAAGGCGTTTTTTTACGACGACACTATTCTATCCCGAAAATACGAATTTATCAACGTTGGGAAGATGATTTGCAATTCAATAACAATTTTGAAAAACATAAATCACCATAATTTATTCAAAAACGATATTATTTTTATTCAAAGAGTTCGACCGTTTCAATTTATAATAAGCGTTATTTAAATTACTCGAATAATTATTTAAACTAATTATCATTACTTTTGGTGAATTCGTTATTCGTGTTTATATTTTACGGCTTTACTGTAGTACTGATTCGACTTGGAAATAATAGAAGTCGAATGATCGCGTGCAAGAATCTTAGACGGTCACGAAAAGAGAGAGACAGAGAGAGAGAGAGGGAGAGAAAAAAGTGATGAGATTCTTTTTCTCTTGCCGAAGCAAACAAGACTCGCTCGTTTACCCAGAGCAATTTTCCTTTACTCTCCAACTGGCCGGTTGGGTCTTCTTTCGAGATTCTCGTAAGAAGCCCAGGGACATTGTACGACCGGCACCAAATATATACGTCAGGGGCACAGTTTGAATGGGGGAGTAGGAGAGCTATCGGCTCTCAAGTGTCATTATTATTCCACGGCAAATAAACCAACAAGGCTTAGGGCCCGCATGGCCACTCTATTGGGAAATTGCGTACGTCACGTAGCATCGGTTTCATCAATTTTTAACTTAATTATATCGATATTCTTAACTTGTCGTTGCAGTAATAAAAGATTGTTATTATTATTATAATTATTATGATTATTATGATTATTGAAATTATTATTATGATTATTGTTATTATTTTTAGTATGGCAAGGTTTCGGATTTTTCTAAAAATATATTCATACAATTGGAGAATAATTCACGAGCTATTGCCGATTTTCAATCTCATCGATAGCTTTATTCGCAACCATGAAAGCTCAATAAAATTATATATATATATATATATAGTCCTCTTGCTGTTATTAATGTAACGGATATTTCCTGAAACCCGGAAGCGCTGAAATAGACGATAGTAAGACGACGAGATATAGACGGAGATAACAAGAGAAAGAGAGAGAGAGTATAAGGACTGGTTTTCCTACGGGATGTTTTGCGAGATTCACCGATAGTCGATAATACCGCGCGAGAGCAACGGAAATTATCCGTTATGCAAAGCAGGTGCACCTAATTAATTATTATTCAAACGTAACGGGCCAGGGTGGGATGAGCTCGTCCTTAATCCTTCTCGAGCCATTCTACCATCGGGTGCCCACTCGAGAGATAAGACTGTATTATATATAAATGTTTATGTTATACCTACATATAGGTGAGTAAAATTACCAGTATTAGAACGAAGGGGACAACATTAATCTTTTCGATGCGAAATTTCTTTTCCATCTGGGACGAATCGATTTTATTCGAAACGATTAATTGTATTTTTAGACTTTGATAGAGGTTGAAATTTTATGATTGATTTCAACATACCTTAGATAGGAACATTTTTATTTCAAATTCGTAATACAGAAAATTTGGAAAATTCTAGGAGGCATTTCAGAGCTATGACATATTTTCAATCGAAATTGTAATATTTCATTCTTGACAATAATTTCGCCGTGGAGAAATTTTAATGTCCCGATTCCGATCCTGTCACTGAAATACTTCGTTTTAC
Organism: Netelia inedita; assembly: GCA_964017225.1. Classification (NCBI taxonomy): domain Eukaryota; kingdom Metazoa; phylum Arthropoda; class Insecta; order Hymenoptera; family Ichneumonidae; genus Netelia; species Netelia inedita. Next base: position 9,816,496 of record OZ024921.1, read on the forward strand.
TTATACGTATACACATTCGTAAATATGTTCCTGTATACCAGTATGCGGAATGGACAATCGCAAATATTGACCGGAGAACTTTTTCACCGCCGTCAAATGTAGTTTTATCGACTTTCGACCAACCGAGAAGAAAGAGAGTGAGAGAGAAAGAGAGAGATAGGTGATACTCGAGTCCACGGGCTTGAGAGATCCGCGTGCCAAAGCTGTACAGCTCTCTTGCACCTTGAAGAAGACATGAATCTATTTATTATATGAGAGTGAGAGGGAGGCTCTGCAAATATTGATCCAGGGAATATTGAAAAAGGGCTCATCCGAACGGAGATTTGAAGTTGAAGAATCGACGGGCTGTCGAGATGAAGTGTGCGTGTGTGTATACCGCTTCTCAGGACCTCCGCTAGGCTTCACGGACCTCGCATATTTCTACCTACGCGCTTGGCTTCAAAAAATAAAGGTAAAATTGCGAAAATTCCTACTGCATACAAAATTTGTTTCTTTAACACGAAAAAAAAATCACGCGTTAGTGAGTAAATTTAACCGATTTAATTTTTACATGCTCGTTCTTCGTTAAATTGGAGCTATGAACAAGGCTCGTTAAGAAATGAATTTTTTATCTTTCCCGAATCGTTTGTAGAATTTCGCAGAAGTGTATTTTTTGTTCACCGTACTCTCGTCTTTGAAGAAGAGATTATTGGTGCAGGTTGTAAATTTGTACAAACGAAAAAGAGAACGATCAATCGAAGGAAGGGGTCCTTGAAGAGAAGTCGAAAAGGGTGGAGTTCTTCCTCTCTTTCTCTCTCTCTCTCTCTCTCTAGCGTCTATGTTGGACCGGACGAGAGAGAGATGGACTTGAGTGAAAATAATGTGAACGCTGAACCGGATCCTCGAGAGCCACCCAGGGGACTCTCTCGGTGGCGCGGGAGCTGTTCGCGCAAAAGTAATACCTTCGCAACTAAGCACCGGCAGCATCAACGAGCAAGCAGAGCAGGAGCACCACCTCGCAAGACTCTCGTGAGATACAATCTTGTTCTCTCGTCTACTCGGCCCGCTATACGTGCCCTAGACATATATAGGTATTTAGAATGTTTTAACCTCTACAGTCTCGTTCAAAAATTATATTCGATAACAACACCTGGGCAACGTAAACGAACAAAAATCCGAAAGTTATGACAACAGTAAAACGTTGCAATTTTCAACGATGAAAACAATTCTGAATATTGAGTTAATTTTTTAATTATTAATATAACCGATAATATTTTTATCAGAATATAAATCGGTCGAATTGTTTATTAAATATGTCGAATCGTCTTAAATATTTTTTTAATGAATTAATTCTAGAAATATTTGCGCGAGAGAAAAATTCGAGGGATTAATTTTGTTATTTTTAATGCGGTGAATTACCAAAGAATTCGGTCAATGACCTTGGAATTGTATAATGATAACGACCGCCATTTTTCACGGCGGTTGTTTTTCTATATTTTTTTCGTTCGATCAAACTTTTGAATGCGACTGTACAGGCGAAACATCCTTAACCCAAAGGACCAACGACTCGCGACTCGTGTGTCCTGTCCCTGAAACGACGCTTGCCTCTATTCTAGCTCACCCGTGACTCTGACATTAAATCCAGCGACAACTGCAAACGCGATCGGCATGATCATCTCGGTGCTCGCTCTTCCCTTCGGGCTCTCACGCAATTACACCGCAATGTATTATATATTTATATATAGTGTTATATATATGTATATATGCCTAAGCTAGTTATCCAGGCACCTCGTTGGTGTTCCGATTGGATAATATGGAAGAAAAATTTAATTGGCATTACTTACAATGGTGGGCACAAGTGTTTATTCTCACGAGAGAACAGCAACATCCTGGAATATGCTACTTGGATATAATGACGCTTGTAAAAGAGCCAGGGTATGTAACTGGCTACATGATGGTACGAGGGACGCGGTAGATTAACCAAGAAGACGATCAAGTTTTACCCAGTCGAAGGAGTCAAAGCTGCGGGAAATATGCGTACGAAGTCAAATAATTACAATTTAAAAAAAAGATAAAGCTCGATTATGTATCGGGGATTTCAGACCAAAATCGACGAGTCATTGACCCTTACCCTCAAGGATTTGAGAAAAGAAAATTTACAAAGAAAATTGTGACATGCTCTGAAAATCTCAAAAATAATTTGAAAAACAAGTTTTAGACAGTAAGAGTCACCGACCTGTCGTAGTGGCCCGAAAATTCTCTAGACGATATAAATATTTCCATTCGAGAAATCGATAATTTTATTCGCGCACCCTGATCAAGCTACGGTACAAATAAAAATTCCAATGTCCCGAAAGTTTCTAGATAGATGACTAATTTCTAGGAAAAATGTTGAGGTTTCACTGTATCAGCTCGATCGGTTCGACCGTATGATCGGAACGATGGGAGACTAATTGCCGCCCCGTGTAATACGATTAACCGTTCCCTCGACACGGTACAGTATGGTCCAGTGAACGAAAAAAAATCGGAATAATCTCCGGGCTATAGTACAGTCATAGTACAGTAAGAACCAACACGTGCACCATGTCCGAGGTTCTTCCATCTCCTCTATTTTATACATAGCTATATGTATATAGCTAAATGTGACTATATATATAGTCACCGCGTGAGGTGAGTATATCTCGAGGAGTACCGTTGTACGAACCGGCCAAGGACCGGAGATCGATCCGCAATGATACACAACATCAGCTACCACCACTGTACCAACTTGTTCACTTTTTTTTCTTCTCCATTCCCTTTATTTCTGGCGTCGACCCGCACACCGGAAATCAAAGTCGAAATCACGAAAGACGAGGAATGGATAGGCGCGATGATGATGGACAAACTCATCAAATACGTGCGGAACCTTCGACGCTGTGAAATCTTTTTATCGCGCCTTACGTTCCCGATCATTATCTCTTTTTTTCTCTCTCTTTAATATCTTTTTAATATAACGCGACTGTAGAATCTTTAGGATCGGCGGTAAAAAAAGGTGATTTGATGAGGAAAAAAAGAACAAAAAAAACTGGAAACGAACCACGGAAAGTCAACGAGATCACAGGCCGTTGTAACCATCTAGGGCAAAGGTGAGAGTTCACTGAGACGAGCGTGTTTGCCTACATAAGACCGGGAGCAAAAGTAATACGGGTTAAAAAGTGTAACACCGATTGCTCGAGGGAATGCGATGCACGTCGTTGAAGACGCTTGAATCAAATTTTAAAAAGACGATAAATTCTTAATGTCCATGATAATAAATGGCTCGATGAATTTGTCACGTTTAATTTTGTTTTTCAGACGTTGCGTTCGATCAAATGTTATACGCTCCGATGAATCGGATCGAGTTTGGACAAATGACTTAAATAATCATTTCGCGTAGCCCCTAATTTCCCCATTTCGCTAATACACCTACGTTTTATTTCATAAAATTTGTTTCACTCGTTAATCCTATGCTCGATACAACCGCATATCGAACCTACGAGATGAGAATAAAATTCAAATAAATCTTTAAGGTCCAACTATTAAATTAACAAATGTGTTTAATCAAAAAACAATACTAAAATAGTTCAAATCACTCAATATAACGGTTCGATGGCCGAAAACTACCAAGACGAAATAATTTGAAAAAATAATAATTACCCTCTATATATAGTACTTTACGATTCGTTATATCTGTTTTGTCGATATTCGATCGTTTGTCCTTTGATATATTTCTTCGAAACGTTTTCTCGCCCGATCAATAATCGATGCTAATCGACGATAATTTACCAATCGCGCACGCAGATTCCAATCAACTGATCTCCATCGCCTCGGAATTTAATCGAGGGCGTCAAGCCTCACTTCCACCTCCTCCCTAATACTGTCCCCACCTCGAATACTCTCATGGACGATCACGCAACAAGGTGCATTCTTTCGTCACTTCGACATATCTTTCCGGCAAAAAGCAGGAAAGTGGTCACCGGAAAATCCGGACCATTCGGCGCACTAAGGTAACAAGCTCGCTCGATTCATCGAATCGCGAGTAACCTTCCCAAGAAGGATAAAACATAGTTCGAATCCTCGGAACGTGACTCCTCGTTTTACGAATTTTATTTAGTTTTTATGATTTTTGTTTTTCCTTTATCGGGGATTACCCATCACCGGTCGAAAAATTTGACGTTGAGGAATGTCCTCGTCGTCAAGTGGCGGTCGGGCTGCTGCTCCCCTCCCACGCCTCCTCCCCCGCGAGAAGAGAGAGAATGGGAGGATACTTTGGGCGTCGAATGAATATCAATTACCGAGAAAACTATACGATCATCGTAAACCTGCTACATATCTACGTAGCAGTAGCCGCGAGGTATTTTGATTTTGGTACGATCAAATTCTCGAACCTGACACCGATTTTTTCGGCAAAGGTTCATCGACCCCATTTTAATGGAGGATCCTCGAGTTCGACATATATCGAATTACGAACTAGATGGGTAAATTTTTCCATTCGTAGAAATAATGCGATGCATCAAATGTTTCGTCGTTTCGATTTTTGTGCTCGATTCATCATCAACCGCCACGGATTATTAACGACCGAACTCGAACACAGTCGCGTGTTAAGCGCACTTCGAAAGCACCGAAAGAAGCTGTACTCGTTTCTTTTGTTGGCGCTCGCAAATCGTCCGTATTTCTTTTTTCTTTTTGTTACGTTTTGTTTTTTTGGAAATTCAACGAGAGACGAGGTGGAATACGGTTCTTCGTGTGAAAAGAGACAAATTATCGCTACCTCCTCGTTTGTCGTGGACAAAGAAAGTTCGACAATGCGAATGAGAAGGCGACGGAGAAAGAGAACGAGATGAGCGTGCGAGAGAGAGAGAGGGTGAGGGGGAGAGGAAGAGAGAGAGAGAGGGATATATAGAGAGAGAGAAAAAGAGAAAAAGAGAGAGAACGGGAGAGAAAGAGAGCGCAGGCATATATTTATTCAATAGATACGACCAACACGTTGGATTTTCGTTTCTGTTTCTATTAGGAGAATAGACTGCTTCGCCATTATATTGACGTTGGAGCAACGAAATTCCACGTCTCTCGTCCACAATGATCCTAAACGCCAGCCTCACCGTACAACAGAGTAAAGAAGCGGGACCCGTTTTTTTTCTTCCTATTTCTCGTATCCAAATTCTTTTCTCTCTCTCTGCCTCTGTGTCTACCTCGTTCGCACCGTCACGAAAAAAAGAGATCCGTCTCGGACGAGCAAACGAGCAACAGTACTCTCCCTTCCCATTACGTATTTACGAACAACTGTATAACGGTCGAATCTCGTAATCGTTGAAAAATAATTAATCTAGGCTTCTTGCGAATTGTCACTGGATGACTGTTTAATTGATATTTTTTTGCAGATGACCTTGCGAATTTCTCATGGTTCGCGATCGCGTTGATTACCGAGAGAATTATGAGACATGGATGAAACCGAAAGAGACAGACGGCAACAAGAAAACGGATATTGCGACAGTTGAAATCGAGTTAATAAATAATTAAAAAGTCGCCAAGAATTTGACGATAACAAATTTTTAAGCGCAAAATCATTTTTATTTTGCATGTTAGACACTTTTTCGACCACTCAACTTGCGTTTTTCATTTCGATTAGTGAAAACGTAATTTATTTTTACGTAAAATGGCACATTGGAAACAATTAATGAAGAATCACGAGTAAAAAAGTTGTTCGTATGAGGAAAAAACATATTTGTCCTTCTAAATTGAGGTAAGGTTGTTTGTAAAAAATGTTGCACTTTGATCGAACGATGTTTTTTTCTCATATCGACGTTCATATTTTGTGCCGGAAAAACCGAGAGTGATTAAGAATTTATAAATGAAAATTTCAATGAGCCGATAAATAACTGCGGCGAGACTACTCGTCGGCAAATTTTGCACCTTATTCCCTCGCGGTACGTTGAGTTATTTTTTAACGACTCGAAGGCTACGAGGGTACGAGCGGCAAGTCGTTAACTTCGATTTAAAGTGAGACATAAGAATCTATCTTCGCGATTTTTACGATATTTCGACTTCACTTATCTCGGACGTTCCAAAAGGCTGTTTAAAAAATCTTATCGTTCCACAAATCGTTCTTCATCGTTATTTCGATCGATATTGGGCTTATTTCCAAGCGTTTTATAAATCGAACAGCTTCAATAAGTATTTGTTTACATTTCAAGATAATATTTTCTCGCGTTGATACCAACGATTTTGTGAATTAGGCGAAAGGTCGAAAACTCAAAAATAGAATTGTTTAAACAATCCGACACGTTCCAGGTTCGTATGATTTTACTTCGGAGCTATCCGAGACCTTCCTCTAGTGGCACGATTTTATTGGGGACAAAAATGAAAATTTAATATACTTTCATACCTCAATCGGTCAGTCGCCTCGACTCGCGGGCGTTCGTTGGCGACGTCCACCGTCGTAGAGCCCACAGTTCGCTCGAAATCCTCTTCCCAAAGATTTGTTTGTCTCCTCGAACCTCGATCGGTAATCGTGTATGCTCCTTAACTCGTTCCGATTCCTTGATACAGGAAGGTTTAGCGCGTATTAGGAACAAATCCTCCACTGTTTTTTTTCTTCGTCGTATAATATTAAAAGTCAAGTGGGGTTGATGGTGGGCGGAGGGCGAAGAGAATGGCAAGTACGATGCTTCTATATCGGTCGTATATATTCGAATATCGAAACGAAAAAGATTAATGATGAAAAATTATCTCGAGTATCGCGCGCGATTCGTTTAAACGCGTCTGAGTCATCGTCACCGTCTTCAGTTTGTATTCCGCGCGCAAGTTGTTCCCGTGTAATCTCCCGAGGGGTTGATTCTCGCAGCGATGCCGGTTTCGTACTAGACTGTCGCTCACCGTTTATCTCAATCGTGTCTCGCTCTCGTTATCTCTCTCTCTCTCTCGGTCTCGTTGTCGCGGGGGGTTCGATTGGACAGAGGAAAAAAAGTAATTCGAGGGAGTTCTCGAAACGTCACTCGCACCCTCTACGTGGCGCGTGTGCGGGATGTTCTCCTTTCACGCCACCGCACCAAACAGAAGTGAACTACTCGTGCGCCGCCGGTTCACGGTACCTTAAATACCTTGGCCGAGAGCCGGCAACCGAATACCCCCTCCCTGTTGCCTTCCTTCCTTTTCCCATGCCACACACACACTGCGCGCTCAAGCTCATTGGCGGGGGAGAGAGAGATAGCCTTGCTCTTCGTATACCTCGGCTACTGATGCCCCCGGCTACATAACCATCGCGAAGCATCCCATGCACACACAGCCTCATTCTCTTCCCCTTCTTCTTTTCGTCCTTTCCCACCACAGCCAGCGCCACTAGCGTATTCTTCTTCTTCTTCTTCTTCTTCTTCTTCTTCTTCATCGTCTTCTTCTTCTGTTTCTTCTATACCTTTTTCTTCTCCTTGTTCTTCTTCTAAGTTCTTTTTTTTACTTTTGCTCTTCCTCATCGTCTTTCGTTGGCTTCCTTCTTTCTTCGCGAGAGACCCGAAACAGCATACATTGCATGGAGTCGACACCCCACGAGACAACCCTCGACTATAACCCATCGTGGTCCGAGCTTCGAGATACCCACAAGCGCGTTACTATAGCATTAGAGCTGAAGTACAACTGCCAGAGGCAGAGGGCTCTGCGAGGACAACATCATGCCGAGTGTCTCTCTCTCTCTCTCTCTCTCTTACCGCTGGTGAGGATGACGTCGAGAGGCCCTACAGAGACGCCCTCGTGCGCTCCTCTCAATGCCAGGGACACGCGCGTCTTCCTCCTTCTACTTTTCATTCTTCTACGTCCTCCTCTTCGTTCGTTTCGTTTGTTCGACACTCTTAGCAGTTGGGGGATGAGGCGTCTCCTCTTCATCGTGAGATACGACTTTGAGGTTCCACTGTAGGGCCCCCTTTTGTAATCTTGTAACGGGTTTATCGACTCGCATGTGCGATTATTCTCAAAGACGGACAATAAGATGGTTGGACATTTCCGTCTGTAACGAACAAAACTTCAATTCGGATGGAACTCGAGTCGTAAAAACGTTACAAAGTTTTCAAGCGCAGAGCTCTCAGCAATCCCGAGAAACACCTGTTGTCATTTTACTTTCAGCTTTCGAGCAAACAACATCTTTTCAAAATATTTAGAGGCTTGCATCGTCATTGCAACGCCACCATCAACTTGAAAAATATTAATTGGCAAATATTCATCAATTTGAAAAAAACCTCAAATTACCAATTCTAAAGCTCGCATCGATATGAAGATTATTTTATTACTTTGCTAATTATTTAATATTCTACAAGATTGATAACGGCTATTTCGGCCATTGACCCCATCCTCGTTCGCCCATCTGCAGTGGCGCCTCTAGCGGTAACGTTCGGTACTAAAAGTGCCGGTTTCTCCGCTGGGTGTCGCGTTGCATATACGCGCGTGGATGAATGCGCCGTGGGTGCAAATTTATATCGGTATAAGAAGGCGTGCGTTATTGCACCTTGCCGCACGTACATATATATATATATAGGTTTGTCGGCAACCTGTGCCATTGACACTGACACAATAATCGACATAATATAATGTGTATATACGTGGGAGTGAAATGGATAATGGCCTGTGTTGCACAAGTCGGCGGTGAGGTGCCGCGGTGAAAGAAGGCGGGTACAAGTGAGAGCGATCGGAGAGACAAGAAGTTGTGGTGCTGCGTTACTAGTGCCACCAGCAGCCGCAGTAGTAGCAGTAGCAGTGGTAGTAGTAGCAGTACTACATCGAAAGGCGAGTGAGCGCGCGCAAGTGACTGCGAGCGAGTAAAGGCGAGAGTGAAAGAGAGCCCAGCAGAGCACAGTAGACAGACAGAGCGTGAACTTGACCCGAATCAGCTCACCACAGCCACACACCATCAAGGGAGAAAGAATGAAAGAGTGCCCTCTTGTAGAAAGGTGAAAGGATGCAAGAGAGAGAGAGATGAGATGAGAGATATTACGAGATATTGCGAGTTCGAGAGACATTACCCTCACTCTTTTTTTTCGCGAGATTCAACGCGAGAAAAAAACTGGTTCCGCGAATCCCATCGACGGATATTTGTAATTTCTAATAAACCATCATTTATGTACAATTAACGAGTGGATACTCGTTAATCCTCTAATATTAATAGTTTTATTTGAAATTTGGAATTTCCGGTGATCGGTTACCTTTTTTACGATTAATGAGTAAACGCTCCCTAATCCTACAAAAATCATCGTTTTCTAGAGTTATTTATGGCCGAGAGTATTTGAGTAGTCCAGCGTATTGGCTCGAGCCATGAATCATGATTCAAAATCTATAGGAAGTTATGATCGAAAATCTGTCGTTAAAATTTATCCTCAAAATGTCATGGTTGTTCTTGTATACACGCGTGACATCTACTAATAATTCTTTGAAATTGGCAAGTACCTACGTCGATGACGTTTCGACGAACTTCCATCCTAGTGGTTAATGAGGGACGTTTCTTAAAAAAAAAGAAGCTATTCGATATAAGGACGTAGCCGTATCTACGTGTATCGTGAAACTCATTTTTCGACCACTCGATGGACGCCATGTTGTGACATCAGCAACTTGATCTCCCGACGTTCCTCTCCTTCTTCTATACCTACTCATCTCGAATATCTCCATCCATGGGTTTTGCGTTTCCCCTTACGAGGACCTTCTCTCCATCCCCGCGGATCCCTCTAATCGATGCCGTGGATAGCAGACTGGTTTTCGATAAACTTATATGCATTAGCGTAGTTAGCGTTAACGACTAGCGAATTCCTCGCGGGACTTTGGTTTCCTGTACATAGACAAGAGGTACAAGGGGCGAATCGAAGCGTGGGTGAAAACAGCTGATGACGTTGTTCTTTCTTTAGTTTTTTTGTCGTTTTAATATCGTCAATAAGAAAGCGAGACCCACCCATTTGCCCGACTGTTGCAACTGCGGTCTGGTGAAAAAGTATTCCTGGACCATTGGAGAGCGAGGACGTGAGTAAATTCCACTGAGATATACTTGTGGCAAAAGCCGAGAGGGAAGGAAGGAAATCAATAGCGTTGCTAGGGTCTCTGTAGTCCTGCCTCGCCGGGATGTGCATACATGTATATACATATATATATATATATATATATATATATATATATATATATATATATATATATATATATATATATATATATATATATATATATATATATATATAGAGAGAGAGAGAGAGAGAGAGAGAGAGAGACAGAGGGCACATGGAATGAAGCTGTTAAAAGCCCTTGCAGAACAGAGCGAGTGAGAATCTACAGTGCGCCGGCTTACGTACGTTCTTCGCACAGGCAGCGTGTACGACGTCGAGATAAAATTGCTGTCCCTCAATGGAATTGATTTGGGCTTTTTGTTTGCACAGTCCTTCAACGGTGTACCTATTGGCACAGAGGAAAGCTTTGGCTTGGGGCGAGGGAGGAGGAACACGAAGAGAAAGGCACATCAGCTTTTTTAGAATCAAATGTTTCCTGATGGAGCTTGGATGATGCGAGCCCTAACGACATCGGTGAAAAAACATATCAACGCCTCTTGATCCCTCGCAGTGAATTCATGAAAATTTTATCGTCGAGTGTATTGATCATGAATACATAGTACGTGAATTCTTTAATATTGTAGTCGGTGGGAGAGGTAATAAATTATTTACTCCTTTAATTTTTAATAGCAAGGCTTGGAATAATTGCAATAAACTGTAATTATAGAATGTCCTGTAATAAAAACGCGTCGAAGTATAACGTAGAATAGTAATTTATACCTCTCGAGAGTAAATAATTTCTTATTTGTCGAATGCACAAATTGTCTAATTATTAACAATTGTTTAAACTTAAATAATGATTTCAAATGATCGAAATCGTTATTGATTATTTTGTAATTTGAATTATCATTTTCTTCTCCAATTTCCTCAAATTATAAACTTATCGTGGGCTTTTTATTTAAATTTTGACGGCTGATTCTCGTTTTAATACCAATTTATGTGTTAATTGAGATTTTGTCGTTTTGTGTTCTGTAATAACCTTTGCAGGATCACCGTGAAGTTTAATCCAAAAGTATAAATGTTTTTCCATGACCGAATATTCTTACGTTCGTTCCGATCGATGCATCGATGATTTATTCCAAGGCGATGTCATTTTCGAAAATCCGGCCAAATTGCGCTTTTCGACACGGGTTACCGTAATTTAACAGTTGTTCATCTCAATTATTCTCTTTCGGCCGAGAGCACTGAATCATAATCGAAAAATCTTCTGGTGCACGCGTGTCCCCCTTCACGTTCAAACACATACCGTTAAATCCCTCGAGACACGAGGGAATTGACATTTTCTCCGATAAATGCGCGTGGCCGAGCTGACGTCTGTGCGTGGACGGACCCCTTACCCTCGCAGCTCGGAAAATTCACCGGACCGGGTCGACAAATGTGAGAGAGCGCACAAATCGTGTGCCTTTCACCCTATGATGAATTGACAAATTGTGACCAATCGGTTCACCAACTGTCGCTTCATTGGCGATTTTTCTCTCTTTCTCTCTCTCTCTCTCTCTCTCTCTCTCTGGTTTCCGTCTTGTCGAATGATATAGTCCCAATTGACTACATCGAGGATAGAACGAGGGATGACAGACTCGAGTCTCGCCGAATCTCAGTGCGAAGAGAGAAAATCCAGGGGCTCTCCCTTTTGGGTGGCTGGATGGTGCAGCGCCGAGAGCGCCCGAAATCAATACATAATACTACTACTACTACTAACACTAGGCAGTCGGAACCCCGAGAGCGTTGCGGTAGGTTCCGACATACCGGTTAATTAATATTCGGATCTCCTTTTATACAAGTATTTTAATCCATTTTTTTGATTTTACGATCCGGTTAGTTATCGTAGAATCGAGCGAGGGCCGACGATCGATTTGAATTATTTAAATGTTTTCTATAATTCAGAAACGTTTTATTTTTATCGCCTGTTTACGAGTTTTTGTTTGTTTCGGTGGATTCGATTGGAATATTTCCGAATATATTTTTTTACATAGTTTTCGTCCAGACGTTATGTCGTCCGATCGATTGTCGCGGGTCTTTTAATCACTTACGTCGATTTGCTCGTTAATTGATATCTTTTAATGATCTTTGTTACGTGACTTCTATTCATCGCCGTGGGAAATCAAAATTACTATCGCTCGATGATTTTCTCGCAATTCTGACATACATTTTTCAAAGTCGTTGACTCTATATTGTACATTCTTGACGCTGGATAACGAAGCGATGATCCCCATGGCCGATGCTGCCCCATTTTTCTGCCATGGCAACGGGCGAGGCTAGACCTTACCGAAAATGTCTCCCTTCTCTTTCGACGCATTCGTACTCTGCGACAAAAGGACAACGTCTGTTATCAAAATCTGTACATTTGGTAAATCGTACGATGCACTTGTTAACAAATAAAAATGAAGGAAAGGCGATGAATCAAGTCAAAACAAAATCCCTGGAACAATATAACGTACATAAAACAAATTAATTTTATTAAAATGAAATTAAATAATGAATATTATGAACTAATATTATTCAATTAATTATATTTATTCTTTGAAAATTATAGAATATTTGATATATTATAAATATACGTATATTATTATTATTTTAATTATTCGTTATTTTTATTGAAGTCACTTAATTGGAGTCACGATGTGTGAACTCATAAAAACTTGAAATTTCTACATTTTCACGCGTCTTTAGAATATAAAAAGAAATATTTTTCAACGTTGCAAGACAATACTACCGAAAATTTCCCGTTAATTACGTATAGGGTGAATTAACCGCGAAAAACTGTGAATTCTCGTGCGAATTCGTGGTCCGAAGTCGCTAGCGTTCCTCGATGTTTCTATCCTGCGTTCTCCTGGGAATATCACGCTGTCCATAAGTTTCACGGTTTGGCGATCATGTCCTTCGTTCCGTTCCAGTACGTTTCTCTTCCTTCCTTCGAGGAGCTACCGGACGCTATACCACCAACAACAGCGATTCGTCGAGACGCTAGCGCGTCTCATGCGAACGTCTCTCACGTAGATCTCGTAGCAACGTCGCAAAATTCTCGGCTGTCTCCACACATGAATTTATGACGTATTGACGTATAATGAAAACTACGAAGAATTTCATCGAATTACAAGCGAAACTATATTTGCAAGTATAATCAAATACAAATAAATTACCTTAATAAAAAAAACATCTCTACCGCTGTAGCTACCACCGACGTTTTATTATTTTTTATTATAATCATGCAAGTCCATAACCGCGAACTAACAAAAGTTTGCACACAAATATACAAATTTGATCAAATAAAGTTGAATTAATTTGCGCAATATGCCGATGGATTTGCAAAATTTCGATAAATATGATTCGTTTGATTTCCATTTCGATGGCTTACAATTAGATTAAAATTCTAATTCAATATTTGGAAGGACAAACTAAAATTTTCATGTTGCCGAATACCTGGAAACTCGTATTTGAAATATCTTATACTAAAAACTACTTTTGACGGAATAAGGAAACTTGCTACCCGTGTCCCGAGCGTTAGATTTCTGTCTGATAGTTCTATTAATAGAAAGAACAAGACTTTGTCGGTCAGCTGTGGGTGATACTCGCTCCTCAGCAGGACAAATTAATCGCGCCTTCTCTCTCTCTCTCTCTCTCTCTGTCTCGCCTATTCCCGAAGAATATTGCTTAGCAATCAGCAACTCAAGTATATTCATCAACTTGGGAACGATCAATTGCTCTCGTTGGCCCATCGGGTATACATCTGCCTTGTTGGATCTCTACATCAACGTGGTGAGCTAAAACGTAATCGCAACCACAATAACGGGCTTACGGTGCCCGCCGCCACCTTTTCTCGTATCTCTTACTTCTTCTTCTTCTTCTTCTTCTTCTTCTGACTCTCCCATACATACACACACACACTAGTTATTTGGTGAAGGTGTCCCTCTCTCTCGTTGCGCTGAATATATACGAGACAAGACTCTCTGGTAACAAAATGTAATGGCCTATCCTTGCTCGATATTGTATGGGGAATTGGAGTCGCCGCGTTGCGGAGACCTTGACCGTCGTCGGTTGTCTTGTGTGCGAACGCACAATGAGCCCGCGCGCGGGCGGGCTCCGGCTCGCGGGATCAATTCCCGTCTGGGCAAAAGTACCGTTCTACCGGAGACTTTGTGTCCTCGAAGGCCAAGAGCAGCAGCATCATCGCCACCACCACCATCACCATCACCATCACCATCACCACCACCACCAACACCATCTTCCGCTCTCTTTCTCTCTCTCTCTCTCTGCACCACAATCACCGAGAGAGACAAGCGTGGAATTTCTGGCCCGTACTTCGAACTAGCCCGCGTATTTGTAACAGTCGATATAGAGTCGGGGAACATGGGCACGTGGCATTAGTCCCGAAATAAGACGTCTGCAAATTGAAAAGGCTAGGAATTCCGGGCCTTGCAGTGAATGTTGTCTTCCAGACGTTAATACGTCTCGTGATGCTAAAAATACATTACTGTTAGTTACAACGAAATGTAATTTTCTCGCTAAATTATTGATAGCAACCTTTTTTTTTCTTTTTTAGCAGCACCGTTTTAGAGGAAAGGTGCACGTGTTCCGCATTTTAGCCACGTGTATTCTTATAAACGCAAATAGGTAATGGGATATGAATCAGTTGAAGATGCGATACAAGTTTGGAGGGTTGTAGGACGTGCAGAGTGGGGTGTAGAGACAAAGGGTGAAAGTAGACCGATCCCAAAGGGTGGTTTATTACACAGGCCGATTCAAGGTGCGGAAACCTTGAAAGTCATTAGCGTTCGCTAAACGTCACGAGCTCCGACATTATTGCAAAAAGTGGAACACGAAATATGCGATAAAATAATTTGTTATTACACTAAACCAGTCCAAAATGCAAAATTTCAATCTAGGCAATCTTAATTTTCCAAACTATTAACTTAATTTAAATCTCGTGTCTCGAATCTCGTTCGATCCAGTTCGGCTTGATTGGTTTGATTCAGATTTTATCAAATCATTAACTCTTATGTCTCGATTGCGATTCGATCCAATTCTCCGATTATTGTGTCGTAATTAAGTTTTAATCCAAGTGTTAGATATAACACCTATTTGTTACTTCGGATTTAATACGTTAATTTAAACTAGTAGGTATCTCAATTAACGTCTGATCAAACGATGAAATCCAGTGTCTCGAAAGCCGCGATTCTTAGAATCACGTATACGGGTACCGGGCACATCAGGTACTGTACCCACCTGAAAAAAAATTAAAGACAAGAATGCGATTCGTTCTTTCGGTCGGTAGGTAAAGGAGAATAGGGGAAATCCACTCTCGCCTAACAGTTACATACGTAGCAGAACGAGAAACGGATTGTGGGCCTCGATCTAGACTCAGGTGAACCCGTAAAATACAATCCGGTTTACACACATATATATATATATATATATATATATATATATATATATATATATATATATATATATGTATATAAACGTTCTGACACAAAAATTCGAGTCGTTCCTACGCCGTCCCCGGGCTTGGCTCCAATCTCTTAACCATAAGCTTTGTTTCCTCCGTCTTCGGGCATCGAACCCCTCCCCACCCCCCGTACGAGTATGTTGGGTTGATTACAGCGGCTTCTTCCTTCTCTTATTCCTCTTCCCTCTATCCTGTGTTTCCCCGGTACACAGAAAGATCGGTATCAGATCGACGGGCAATTCCTCGCTATGGCTCAGCTTGGCGTGTTCCGGCCAGAAAGAGCCTCGACGAGAGAATTCCAAACGTAATAAGTACGCACGTACAGACTCAGCCACACCAGGGCACGTAATACCCGCGCCCGCCCTACCGTTTCTTCATGCGTCTCGTAGAGCTGTCGTTGCCAATAGCTCTTCGAGAGACTTGGTGCAGAGAGAGAGAGAGAGGAGAAAAAAAAATCCTGGGTAATTTTCTTCGACCAAGATCGCCTTTCTCGTAATGATGCCGATGCGCGGGTGAACCGAGCTTCGTGTCGATGCGATATATATGCGCGATCGTTGCCAACGGCCCAGACTCTTGGGAATATCTGCGATGAAATGGAAACAAAAAAAAGAAGAAAAAAGAACGAATAAGTGATTGTAACTTCGATCGATTTTGGTATACAGGAAACTGTCAATGAAAATATTCTCTAACACTCGATAATTTTGTTGTTATTGTTATTTTTATTATTACGAGGGTTATTGATGAAAATGATGGTAACATTATTTTTCATTTCTGCGAGATCGAACATCGTGTTGTAGGTGTAAAAATATAATTAACGGTAACGATATTACAACTTGGATACAAAATGTATGCTCGAGAGGTTTTTTCGCCCCTATACGAGTCGTACGGGTGTTTACGAAAGCGTCCGCGTGGGTACCAGACGCGTATTTGGCCCCGGGCAATGTGTCTCCCATATTTCCGACACCCTTGACCGATTTCTCTCTTCGTGCTTGAATATTTACGCCCACTTGACAGTATCGCTATTTCGACCAGTAGAGTACAACTATGGATCAAACCAATATTCGCCGCACAAGCGTTGAGTACCAAACAAATTAAGCCTACGATTACAATTTGCCCACTATTTTTCTTATTACTTCTCATACATCCCGCAGCTTCCCTACCAAAACTAAAGGGTACATTTTCGTGGAAACAAAGTATCGTTCATGGAGGATCAAAGAATCTAAATCCGTCTGGTTATGATCGATAGGTAGCCTCGACCAGGCTATTAAACTCCCCCCCCCCTTTCACCCTCGCGTAGTTGGAGTATATTGCATCCTCGTTCATAAAAATACAAAACTAGCGCCAAAGAGTCGAGGATGAAAGAAAAAAGGGAGAGAAAAAAATGGGGAAAGAAACGAAGAACGCAAACGAACGGATGGTCTACGTGAGGCAATTCGATCCCCGTTTTTGTGGCACTCTCGGCGCAGCGTTCCGTCTAATAAGTAAAGTTTTTCAGGTGGTGTACCGTTAGCCGAACGCGGCCGACGTCGTGTTAAACCGCCGCCGGCGGCTCTGCCGTTACCAAGACGGCCAACTATACAGATAGCACACATAAGTAGAGAAAGAGAGGGAACGATCTCGAAGCTCGGAGCATCCTATGGATCATTTGCAATGACATGTGTTTCTCTTTTCGGTTATTCAATAAGCACCATCGCGCCATACCGAGAAAACAGATTAAGAAGGTTTCTCTCGTGAGGTTGCAACGAAGAATGTCTGGTTAATCTTTAGATTACGGCAAACTTTATTACTCATCAATATAATTTTGCTTTAACTTCTCATGTTGAAGTTCAAGTTCTCACTCATCGAATAAATTCAGTGAGACTCAAACGAGCGAGGATATTCGTTTCGGTACGGTAAGATCCACAGGATGTCAGATTTTGTCGCGAGTACAGGTTTCGTCCAAATGGTAACTCGCGAGTCGGCAATTCTCTCTCTTGCTACGTCTGACTATATGCGTGTACTTATATATTATATTACTCGTTTGTGTTCTCACAGTACGAACCGTCACAGGACGTTCCTCCCCGCGACTCTTTTCGTAATATCAACCTACCTACATCCGCTGCAAACGCTTAGTAACTGAGAATTTGGCCAACGAAGATATTCTTAGACGTTCTTGTCAACTTTGATGCATACAAATACGAAAACTTGCACTTGGAAGAGAATTTATCTTCGTGGACGGGGACACGCGCACATAAAAGAATGTGGGTCCACAATTACTGCGATATTCTGTATTCCAGCAAATTATTGGATGCAGTAGAGCACTGTGAATGTGCGGCGTCTGTTGCTGTTGTCGGTCTAATTGAGTATTAGCTACTGACGCTAGCACGAGGGGCGCTAGTAGACCTAAGGCAGCAAGCGACTCGCGGCCCCCTGACGGTGGCGTCAGTAACTAAAAATCGCCTGCGGAACAAAAAAAAACGCGATTGTTCAGTTTTTTTATATACGGTCCGTAAAACAAATATTTTCGTCGGATAATGTTATATTAGCACTGCCCCTTCTGTTTCACTGATCTGATTATTAACGACTCATTCCAATTTCTATATTTCCATCCTTTCGTCCATCCGTACTTCTAAATAAACTATGTTTTAGAAGTGGTTCTCATTTCTGTATGCCGTGTATCCGTAGTTCGCGAGGTTGGGCTCCTGAGCCTGGAGAGTCCAACAGGTCTCCTCTCTCGTTGCTACCTCTTCTTACCGGCTGACCGAGCTCTCGTGTCCCCCGGCTACAACCTGTTATTTCAGGATTGCGAATCCGCACAACCGTAGTTTTTGCTTCTCTCAACATGGGGTTTCGCTCGATACACTGTATATAAATACATTAAGGATGTTTGAGCCAGATGTACAAAAATAACTCGCACGATTCAATTTTGGTCCATGTATCAAGTGATGTATTTATTATTTTACCGGCAACATTTCCATTTCCTTAATGAATTGTCGAAAAGAATCATTTCATTTGACAAGCCTGCGATATTCCGCATCAATAATGCGAAGAGAGAAACGAAGCTCCCGTAATATGCTGCTGTATGGAATACTCTCCGAAGAGGATACGACAGTGTCCATTATTCAGATAAAACCAAGGGTAAATAGAGTTTAAAAAAATCCTATGTAATATGAGACTATTGGAGATAAAACTCTGTCACGCGACAGTAATCAGACAGTTGTAGCCTTGAAAGCCAATCAACACCGTCTAGTAACGACGATTATTTTCAACGATGTTTATCATCATTATTTTAAAAGAACAGGAATTATATCACATATTTTGATTTTTTTATGGAACAACGTAGTTTAAGGCATACACCACTTCGTTTCTGTAAAGCAATATATTTAAACGATCGCTCGTGTACACCAACGAATGGATGAAAAAATTCACATCGATTAATGACTCGACAATTGGCTCTTTCTCAACACTAACAACCGCATCGTCTCGATGGACCGAAAATCTCGGAGTACAAATAATCACAGGTGAAACATCGCAGGGTGATCCAGTGATCTAATATCGCGACAATGTATAAAAATGACATATTTTAACATCTATTATACGTATTCCAAGTATGGAAGCCAGTTTTGCTACTCGAGCGTGCCAGATGACCTCGGTATAACCGCGATTCACTCAACCTCCTCCTCGCAAGGATCAGTTAACCGTTAACTACGTCGTCCCGTGCACAGGTTGCATGCTCATATACTGTGTATGAGAGAGTGAGAGACAGAGACAGAGAGAGAGAGAGAGAGAGAGGCAAGTCAGCCACTAGGATCATGACTCTCGGTGGAGAGAAGAGAGGCCTCATTTAATCGGGCTTTGTCTCAGGCACGAGGAAGAGCTCTTTGGTACTGCTTGCAAACGTCGACCAAGATAGGATCGACGTAAAACTCGCTTGTCCTGCCAAGTCTATTGACCGATCAGCTTTGAAAATAATACTTGAAGTACTGAGTATATAGAAGATCGTGTACTCAAAGCACCTGGTACTTAAAGTACCGAGAAATTTCAATACCGTATAGTCATAGCACCCAGGACTTGGCGAACCGCGTACTCGGACTACCGTGTACTCGATGAAACGAATACTTGAAGTACCGGTTACTACCAGTTACCAATGAAAACCTTCGCTACCTTGCGTATATTTTACACAGCTTTGTCGTTTTATCGACTCTTCCAGTTTTTGGCGGGTTGAAACAACGATGTAATTCTATATTGGTCAACAATGGTGGAAAGGCATATCAAGGGAGAGAGAAGGAGAAACCTCGATCGAGGTATCACAGCTGTTGAAACAAACGTATGGTATAATAGTGCGGTGGACTGTGGCAATGTGGAGCTGGGAAGCTCGAGCAGAGTACAGGACTCGTCGCTCCAATGATCTAGATCCATTTACCTAGTTTCGAGGAAACATTGGCCCGACGTATACTCGGCAGTGTGACACGTCAGCACAAACAGGGACTAGTTGTGTGCTGCCCGCACGCCGATTGTCGTAGCCTACCTAGCTAATGCCTCAACAAAAACCGCTATACGGCACACGTCGTTTGGCCCAGTGTGGATTAGCAGGACCAACATAACCGGTACTATCATGGTGCCTTATAGAGCGACATACGCGCGGATATTCGGCCTGGATGAATTTCGCGAGTCTAGACCGACAGCGATGAATTCCTGCGATAAATTCCCGTACCACCTTCGATATCTCTCCATGACGACAGATTTTTGTCCAAGTAGCCTCCTTCGAACCTAACGCGATCTAAATCGCGATCATTCCGGTGAAATGTTTTCATTCATTGATCCAAATCTCTAACGTTTGCTTCGTGAGTAATTTCACCCTAGTAGCACCCCTTGTATCGCTTCGCGAGAATGCTGTCGACGGTGCCGAATTTGGTAATCACATTTATAATATCTCACGTGTTCGGCCTTGTTTTTCACCGTCCGTTTAGTGTAACGAGGATCGGACATCTTTAAATCGCGATTAAAAATCGAAAGTTAAAGCATTACGCATGTTTATTGGAAATTGTGACATCACCCGATGTTTTGGCCGACCATATTTGCTTGCGATAGCAGCGCTCTCCGCGGCTCTCATGGTCAGACCCGTTTCTTTGTGGTCTCATGGTGTGCATACTACCACTAACACGGATAGACAATCACGAGAAACAGCACGTTCCTCGCCTGTATCATCATCACCCTCCTCGGCACCAGACTTTAGCCCGAGAGCCCTTTCTTCTTTTTCGATATTCCTACCCGTCGCGACGGTCCCATTTTCAAGGTCACCAACTGGTTCTCTTCTTTCCACGGGTTTTAGTATCCTTTACCTGGAGACTTGGAATTAAGCTGTACGAGTCAAGTAAAACGGAACAAAACGAAAAGGAACTTTGCCGTGAGAAACTGGAACATATATTTTTGTGCTCATTGCGTATAACGGCAGAAGGAAGTGAATTTTGTTAAACCAACATTCCTACAAGTCCGTTTTACGTACCGACGATATGTCGGGACTTTTTTTTAATCTAAAACGAATCGGTCGTCGTAAATTTGAGTAATTCGAGTAAATTGGTGGGTCGAATCTAATAACGCGATATCGGTTCCGCCCAATTCGTTCTCGTCTCAACTTCATTGCGATTCCACGAAATGAAAAGGACGAAGAAGGGTACATACGTGCCGGAGGGCATGTAGAACACATGTGCTTACCAGCGATCAATCGTTCTACAGAGCTTTTTGTGCCACTTCTAGACGCATCGTGAGATCCTTCTTAGGATAAATCCCACCCCGATTTTCTGGAAGCGTGTTTCGATTTTTCAAAGAATCGTTTGTTTGGATCCAAAAGAAGTTTGGCAGACTTTAAAAGCACAAAGCTCGTATCGTCTCGGAGATATGAGCGAAGATATGTCTTATTTCTCGTGTAAATTTTTTTCATTCCATTTTTCCTTATTATCCTCTTGCCACGAAGACAAATGACGTATGACAAAAATGCCCGGGATGAAATTTTCGCGAATGATTAAAAAGCCTCGATTATTATTTTCGTATAGGACCCATGTATCTTGGGAGTCGACTCATCTTTTCTCATAATCTTTCTCTCTCTCTCTCTCTCTCTCTCTCTCTCTCTCTCTCTCTCTCTCTCTCTTTCTCTTGCTCACACTCTTGACTCGAGAGAATCCTGCTTCTTCTCACGTTTAGTCATTCCTGCCTAAGGCGATTATCATCTCTTGGCCGAGCGAATAAAGAAGACGAGCAAGGGGGCAAGGGAACGGAGCGAAGGGTGGGGGCGAAGGAGAAGAAGAAGAAGAAGAAGAAGAAGAATAAGAAGACGAAGAAAAAAAAGACGAAGGAGAAGAGAAAAAACTGCGCGATGTTTGAGATGACTATCAGTTCATCGCCAAGAAGCTAGGTAACACAACGAATCCTCTCTGGCGGAACTTGCGCCCCGGTGAATCGGCCGGTGGCTTTTTCTCTCTCCTCTCTCTCACTCTTTCTCTCTTTCTCTCTCCTCATCTCTCTCCGTTTACTTCTCTCTCTCTCTTTCCCACCGCTTGAAGCGCTTGTATCCAATATTACAAATACTTGGCTGATGCCCCGCTGGCGTGAATCAAGTACCGACCGGTTCGTGATGTCACGGAGTATTTCCTCCGATAAGAATCGAATAAATGAAAAAAAAAACATTCTTCCTTCTCCCCGTAATTGCGTCAGTCTTTAGGATATCTTGGTGCCTGAGCAAATAATTTCTTGTTTGGGAAAAACGATGATAGTACCCGAATCAAGATGTATTCGAAGTTTATGGTACTCGAAGTCCGCTACATTCTTAATGGACAATCCTCAAAGTTCGTATAATTGAAAATATGCGGAATTTAGAAGTACACAGTATTGGCAGTACAACGTTATGGGTGCTCAAAATAGTCGGACCGTAAGGTTCATCGATACTCGAAGTATTTGATACTCAAAGCAACGAAATACGTCGAATCCTTAATATACCGAAGAGCTTAATACGTAAAATATTTGGTACTTCACGAAATACTCCACATACCAAGTGTTTTGGTACTCGATACGTTAAGGATTTGATCATCGTTGAGCCAAATATTTGGTTCTTACAGTACGTCACCCAGTTTCGAATAACATGATTCATATCAGGCGATGACACAAAATGCTCCCCGAATGCTGTTTACATGGAGGTAAATTCCGGTCTTCAGAGATCTCGGTCCTCGCATGCCAGATACACAAATATAACGGTGTCCCTCTCTCGCTTTGCGGTCGACAAATCATCGTGGCAAATCGAATCATTCGTCACGTCCAGAGAATCTCGACAATTCCTCCGCTACATTCGATTCGATCGACCTGCTAATGGAGGAACACACTGGCGTCCCCGAGCGCTACTCGCAACAGGAGAGTTGCTTACTCACGGAGTCTCGCGCGATGAAGATTGGTTCGAAAGAGAGGCCAAAGATATTCCGGTAGAATAAAAAAAAGAAATGGGAGCAACAGCCGAGTGACAGTCGTATTAGTAGGCTTATTTCTATTTTAGGTTGAACGTTCGCCGCAAATTTTGCAACCAGCATTTGTACCTACTCGGTAATTTTTTTTATAGATCACACGTGTTGGATAATTATAAAAC